>VZTZ01015604.1:431931-540279 GCA_013400955.1 Drymodes brunneopygia | reverse complement strand
ATCCCAGGCAGGAAGTGAGTGAGACTTCACCTCAGCAGATCCTCCCCTGCTCGGCGATTCAGACACAGCTTCTCAGGGGAGCAAGAGGGTGGGAAATTCTGAGCAGGCTGGACATGAGCAAGACATGGAAAAAAGGAAAGATTTTACTCGGCCTAGGTAAGAAAATGTCCAGTGCTTCGCATTGCCTTTTGCTAAGGTCACAGGAAGGATGGCAGAGTGAAGATCTTCTGAGGATCCTTTTGTGTATATTCCTGGTTGCTGATCTGCGCTGGGGACCCAGGAGCTCCTTCACAACCCCGTGAACGGAGCAGAATTCACTGTCCTGCAGCTCGCAGCCGGCATCTCTCTGCTTGGAACAAACAGCACCCGGCTCCCGAGACATCAGGAGTGCAGAAAAAGCCTTTCGGAGATCGGCCTCGGGAACAGCTTGACACCCACGGTGCTGCCACTTGGAAAGGGACATGATGACAGGTCACTGCTGCTGCCGGCCCTGCGCGACACCCAGGCTCAGGAAGGCGGTGCCGGCTCAGCGCCGCGCTGTCCCCGCTCCCCGGACGCTGCGATAGCACCTGCGGAGACAAGCGCAGCCACCTGTTGCCCTCCGGTCCCCGCCGCCCCTCGGGCCGTCCCCGCTCAGGGTTGGGCGTCCGCCTGCCCTCGGTGTCCGTCCGTGCTCGGATCACAGGCGGATAAACGGAGTCCAAACCGGCAGCGCCAGCTCACGTTCCCCGTCGTTTGCCTGTTTTTAAATGGATTAAACCAAGGGGAAACTCCCTTTTGTCACCATTTAAAAGCCTCGAATCAAGGGAGAAAAGGAGATTCCCTCTCAGTTTAGACCCTAAATTATGCATGAGGAGGGTGTCCCTTGTATTTAATCCCGAATAAAAAGTGAACCAAGGGGGAGCTTTCCTCAATTTAGCCTTCTAAAATGGGGGGAAATGCAATTACCTCCTCAATTTCCCTCAAGAAACATAATTCTGGGGGATTTTGGACATCTTTTTCGTCTGTGAAGGTCCCTTCAAGTGGAGGGTCCACCTCGATAGAATTTTAAATGGCACATAAAGAGGTTCCTCTCAAGGGAAGCCCTTTAAAAACAGGGATAGCGGTGTTTGCCCCCAATTTTCACCTTAAGATGATGAAAATGAGGCGCTTTTCCTCAATTCAAACCCACCGAACGGCACTATAAAGATTTCCTCCTTCCATTTAAACCTGAAAATCATGGAAAACGGTGGTTCCCCGTCAACTGAAACACTCAAAATCATGAAGAAGGTGTGCTTTCCTTCAACTGAGACCCTTCAAATCGTAAGTGAAGGGGGATCCTCCGCAATTCAAACCCAAACAATTATGGAAAAGGCATCGTTTCCCTCAATTTAAACCACTCTTCTCCTCGTAACCCCGTTTTTTCTGCAGGCACTGGGGAGGGACTGGGAGTCACTTCCCCCTCCTCTCGCTGGTCACACCTGGGGCACGTTAAAGGGAAGGGGGGACAGCTCTACTCCGTGTCGGGAAGGAGCGGGAGAAGCGCCGGGGAGCGGCCGAGGCGCGGCCCGGACCGAGCCCCTCCCAATCTGCGCTGGGAGCGGCAGCCGGAGCCGGGGGAGCGGCTGCGAGCGGCGGAGACNCGGTGCTGCCACTTGGAAAGGGACATGATGACAGGTCACTGCTGCTGCCGGCCCTGCGCGACACCCAGGCTCAGGAAGGCGGTGCCGGCTCAGCGCCGCGCTGTCCCCGCTCCCCGGACGCTGCGATAGCACCTGCGGAGACAAGCGCAGCCACCTGTTGCCCTCCGGTCCCCGCCGCCCCTCGGGCCGTCCCCGCTCAGGGTTGGGCGTCCGCCTGCCCTCGGTGTCCGTCCGTGCTCGGATCACAGGCGGATAAACGGAGTCCAAACCGGCAGCGCCAGCTCACGTTCCCCGTCGTTTGCCTGTTTTTAAATGGATTAAACCAAGGGGAAACTCCCTTTTGTCACCATTTAAAAGCCTCGAATCAAGGGAGAAAAGGAGATTCCCTCTCAGTTTAGACCCTAAATTATGCATGAGGAGGGTGTCCCTTGTATTTAATCCCGAATAAAAAGTGAACCAAGGGGGAGCTTTCCTCAATTTAGCCTTCTAAAATGGGGGGAAATGCAATTACCTCCTCAATTTCCCTCAAGAAACATAATTCTGGGGGATTTTGGACATCTTTTTCGTCTGTGAAGGTCCCTTCAAGTGGAGGGTCCACCTCGATAGAATTTTAAATGGCACATAAAGAGGTTCCTCTCAAGGGAAGCCCTTTAAAAACAGGGATAGCGGTGTTTGCCCCCAATTTTCACCTTAAGATGATGAAAATGAGGCGCTTTTCCTCAATTCAAACCCACCGAACGGCACTATAAAGATTTCCTCCTTCCATTTAAACCTGAAAATCATGGAAAACGGTGGTTCCCCGTCAACTGAAACACTCAAAATCATGAAGAAGGTGTGCTTTCCTTCAACTGAGACCCTTCAAATCGTAAGTGAAGGGGGATCCTCCGCAATTCAAACCCAAACAATTATGGAAAAGGCATCGTTTCCCTCAATTTAAACCACTCTTCTCCTCGTAACCCCGTTTTTTCTGCAGGCACTGGGGAGGGACTGGGAGTCACTTCCCCCTCCTCTCGCTGGTCACACCTGGGGCACGTTAAAGGGAAGGGGGGACAGCTCTACTCCGTGTCGGGAAGGAGCGGGAGAAGCGCCGGGGAGCGGCCGAGGCGCGGCCCGGACCGAGCCCCTCCCAATCTGCGCTGGGAGCGGCAGCCGGAGCCGGGGGAGCGGCTGCGAGCGGCGGAGACGAGCGGGGGCTCCGAGCCGGCTCCGCTCATTTCCCGGCACCGGGCTCGGGCCGCTCGCACGGAGTGCATCCTGCGTGTCCCCTTGTGCCAAGAAACGGCCGGGAAATCGCTCTGGTGCCACTAAAAACCCTGAAAACTCTTTTCGTGCCCAGCGAGGGGCGCGGGGGCCCTGAGGAACTCTCCTGCCCTCAGTCACTCCAGGCACCAGCGGGCATTAGCCCGGTTCCCGGGGCTGGGACCCGGCACCAGCTGCTGCCTCGGGCACGGCGTTGCTGTCGGGTTTGATGTCAAACGCAGCAAATTTGGGCAGGGGCTCTAGCCGAGGAACCAGGACTTTGCCATCGGCCGCTCGCAGCTGCACCAGGGAGATAAACGATCCCTCCGGCCCCGAGCAGCGGCTCTGTCCCCCCACAATGGGGATGTGTCCGGACCCCACGGTCCGTCCCGGACTTGGAGGGGCGAGCGTGGAGCAGGCGCTGAGCGGCTCCATGGAGCTTCCAGCCCCTCTTGGATCCGTCGGGGTGAGACACCGGCAATGCCGGGCGGCCGTCGGCGCTCGGGGTCTGTCGGCGTTTGCAATCGCGACGGATAAATTGAGTCCAAACCGGCAGCGACTTCCGCAGTGGCCCGGGGGGATGGGGGTTACAGTCAGATCTCTCAGAGACCAGGGCCAGCATCCTGGTTTTTTATTCTCACACTTCTCCCGGCGTAAGGTGGGGTTTTTCTCTCGCAGCTGCTCGTGCTGCAGCTCCTTGTCCTTTGCCCCGCGGGGAGCAGCCCCGTGTGCCGGTTTTCCTTCGTCTGGGGATAAACCCCCGCTGCTCCCAGCCCCTCGGTGTCCCTCACCGAGGTGTCAGGGCGAGTCCCCCCAGTAGCTGTCGGGCTGTGGCAGGGGCAGGAAGCTCACACTGCATCGGTCCAGCGCCAGCGGGCAGAGATGTGAAGATCTGGCTTCCTGTCCCCTCCTCCGTGTCCCCAGCCCAGTATCACCACCCCCGTGTCCCCAGCCTGTGTCCCCCCCGGTTCTGCCGTCACATGGAGGACGAGGACGGCTACGTGATCTTAGACCGACGGGGCAAGCGGGGGACTCTGGGGAGCTCCCCACCCCGGCAGGGTGCAGGTACCGGGGGTCGTGTCCGCTAGAACCCCCCCGATCGTTGGGGGAGAGGAACTGGAGGGGGCGGGTGCGGGCTGAAGCCACCCAGGAGTCGCCAAGAGCTGCCCGGGGTGGGGAAACTGAGGCACGGCTCGAGGGAGGAGGGTCTGGGGTGCTTTTCTTGAGGCTGTGGCTGGCTGCTGTCCCATCCCCCCGAGCCCAAAGGAGGGAGCCGAGGGGCTTTTTGGGGTCACCCCAACTCCTCGTGCTCCTGTTCAGGGGGATCTCACCGAGTTGCTTTGCCCCAGGACTTCCTGCCTTGGGCTCTGGGGTTTCGGGGGAGCGACGGGTGCTCCTGAGCCCGCTCTTTTTTGCATATCCCTTCCCCAGCAGCAGGATCTGACTTCCAAGGATCCCAGAGGGTCCTCGCAGCAGGATCTGACTTTCAAGGAACCCGGAGGGTCCCCGCAGCATCCCCTCGCTGCCCCCGCCTCCTTGGAGTCCTGACGGTCGCCCTGGCGCTGTCCCTCGTGCTCTGCCGTGAGTTTGCGGGGTGGCAGAGGGGTCCGGGCACCCCTTCCCACGCCTCCCCCGATTTCCCTGACCGGTCTTGGCATCCCCCTCTCCCAGTCTCCTGGTGGGTGGCACAGCGGTGGCAGCCCGAAGGGACCGCAGGTTACGGGAACGCCTCGCTGGGAATGGCCTGTTCGGGCTGGGATGGCATCCTCAGGGAGCTGCGGAGGATCCTGTGCCCCCCTCGAGGTAACCCCGGGGGCTCGTTAAAGCCTCCCCCCAATAAAGGGAGGCCGGAGATTCCCTCCGGTCCCGCAGAGGCGCCTCAGTGCCCGGGGATCCGTCCGTGTGCCCGCAGAGATTGAGGGATGCCGGCTCTGCCCCGTGGGCTGGATGCTGCTCAGGACCAAGTGCTACTGGGTTTCCGACGGGATGAACCCTTGGAACAAGAGCCGGGAGGACTGCGGGAACCGGGGGTCCGCGCTGCTGATGCCGTGGGATCAGGATGAGCTGGTGAAGGAAATGATGGAATGTGGGATGAACCTGGGGCTGCACCCGAGGGGGCTGGAGGCACCCATGGAAGGGTGAAGGGGTTCCCAGAATCCTGGGATCAGCCCCCCCGCCGTGTCCAAGCCCACCGGGTGCTTGTGGCAGAGTGCGGGGGACACGGGTGGGGCTCAGTTCCGGGATGAGGACAGAGCCTGTTTTGGGGTGACCAAAACAGCATCATCACTTCTCCTTTCCTGGGCCAGGAATTCCTGAATGAAAGCCTGCAGAAACCCACGCGGCACTTCTGGATCGGCCTCTCGGTGCCGGTGGCCGGGACGGGCTGGATGTGGGAGAACGGCTCCGACCTCGACCAGGACCGGTGAGCGCCGGGGGAAGCGCTGGGGGTCGGGGGAGGCACCCCATTGTCACCGAGGGACCGCCGGGGGTGACACGGGCTCCTTCCTGCCACCCGCAGGTTTCAGGTGGACCTCGGGAAGCAACCTGGAGCCTGTGGAACGCTCAAGGGGAATGGGATCGACCCTCAGGACTGCGACACGAGGCTGCAGTGGATCTGCCAGAGAGGATCTGCCGAGATCTGAGCCTCCTCTGCACCCTAAAACCAGCACGAATGCAGGAAAAATCCCAGTTCCCGCAGATCCGGTAGCTCCCGTGGGGAATGGCAGAGCCGCAGCCGGTGAAAGTCTCCCCGCGGCGAGTGATGCAGGGGAGAAATCCACCTAAGAAACTGAATAAAACCTAAAAATAAGCCGGGGAATTGCACTTTTGGGGCGAACATTGCGAAGAGGGAGGGAGAAATGTGGCATTCAAAGGGGTGTTTTGGTGTCGGGATGATCCGAGATTCAGCCGGAGGGGTGGGGGAACTTGAGATTGCTGATCCACTATGTCCCTGTCCGTTGTCCCTTCCATGTCTCCCCGTGTCCCTGTCGTGTCCCCCGTGCCGGGGGCAGTCTAGGGGCGGCCCCCGGGAGTCCAGGGCCAGCCACAGCCGCCGGTCCTGGCAGCTTTTGTCGGGGAGCAATCCTCGGATATTCGCAATTTTAGGAGGCGGAATCCCACCTTCGGCACCCGCAGCCTCTGAGCCCGTGCTGGCCTGTGCCTAGCAGAGGAGCAAGGCAGCCCAAGGACAATGAAACAGCCATTAATTAGCTTAATAAACGGCTCCTAATTAGCGGGTCGGAGAAGTGAGGCCCCAGGGCTTCCCGCTGAGGCGGTGCCACTCCACACACATGGCTGGGAAAGCCGGGCCGTGAGCTCTGCAGAACGATGTGTCCATTTTCAGATACAGCTGGCATTTCGTGGATCAATTCTCGGCGTTTTGCGCCTCTCTCAGTGATACTTTATTGATTCTCACCTCTGAGAGATTAGGACGAAAAAATAGATATCTTTTTGATCTTTTATTTTGACCATTTGAGGGGGCTGAGGAGGGGTTTTTCTCTCGCAGTTGCTCGTGCTGCAGCTCCTTGTCCTTTGCCCCGCGGGGAGCAGCCCCGTGTGCCGGTTTTCCTTCGTCTGGGGATAAACGCCACTTGTCCCCAGCCCCTCGGTGTCCCTCTCCGGCGGGTCAGGGCGAGTCCCCCCATGTAACTGTCAGGATGTGGCAGGGGCAGGAAGCTCCGGTGCCGCTGCCTGCGCACACCACAAAGAGCTGCCCAGGGTGGGGAAACTGAGGCACAGCTCGAGGGAGGAGGATCTAAGGGGCTTTTCTTGAGGCTGAGGTTGGCTGCTGTCCCATCCCCCCGAGCCGTGACCCCAAAAGAGGGAGCAGAGGGGGTTTTGGGGTGGGAAGCCGTGGAAGGGTGCGACCTTCCACAAGGAAAGCCCGGCTGCCCAGTGCCCCAGGGGTCCCAAGGCCTTGGATGACAATAATGTGATGTGGGTTGGTCTTGTGAGTTCTGGGGGTGGCCCTGGGGTGGTCTGGGGGGTTCTGAACGGGGTGTGGGTTATCAGTTAAGGGTCCAGGGGGTCAGTTTGGTGGTCTCGATGAGGCCTTTGTGGGCCTGGGGAGGGCTCAGGGGTCCTGGGGTGGGTCCTGGCAGGTCCCTGGATGTTCCTGGGAGGGTCCCATCAAAGGGTTCTGGGAGTCCCGTGGGGTGATGCTAGGGCAGGGTCCTGGGTGGGGTCATGGGGGTTTCATGGGGTGGTCCTGGATGATCCTGGGGGATCAAGGGGAGGGTCCCACTGGGGAGATTCTGAGGGTCCCTTGCTGGGGTACTAGGGAGGATCCTGGGGAGGGTCATAAAAGGTCCCGGGCGGTGTTCTGGGAGGTTCCCAAGGATCCTGGAGGGGTTTCGGGAGCAGAGCCCAACGCGGGGGAGGGTGGGGTGGCCTGATATTGTGTGGGGTCACAAAGGGGCAGTGGTCTTGGAGGAGTCCAGGGGGTCACTGTGGGGGTTGGCGTTACAGGAAGGTGTGTGTGAAGATCAGCAGAGCTTGCAATGATGCATCCAAAGAGGCTCTTCTCAGGGCTGAAGGAACAAATAAGATTTCCTCTCACCCCCTCGAGAGCAAGATATTACTTAGAATACAGAAATGTGGGTTTTAAGGCTATTTTACAAAAAGCAACGTTTTCCTTGAAGACTGGGAGTCACTGGTATTTGCAGAGTTTTTATAGTAAGAAAACGCAGCTCCTTTGGGGCTGGCTTGAATTGATGCTTTCTGTCTTGGCAAGCATGCAGGAAGAAGACCTACTTTGTGAGACGGGTATTGGGTTACTAACAGCTCTGTTTGTTCCTTTATCTGCTAAAAAGAGCATCTGATGTCTAGGCACGCTTCTAAAAGCCATCCCACGAGGGCAGTTTGCTCGAGATAAAAGCGCTGTCTGCTGGCTGCCGCCAGGTGTCATCCCCTGTGAGGAGACAGCTCGGGTGGCACGGTGACAGCAGACAAACAGTCACTGCCTGTAACGCAGCAAACTACAAATGCCAGGAGCTGATGCTGGTGTATCTGCTTCAAAAGAGTGTAGAGACAAAGGCGAGGCAGGTTAAGAGCAAAATTTCAAAATGCTGCACCAGAATCTGTCTAAAAGACTGCAGAGGTTTATAAATTCTAAAGCCAGGATGTGTTCTGCAGGGATGAACCAGAAATGGCTTCACGTGGGCATTTGCTCCTGCTGCCATCTCCCAGGAGAGGGGCAGTTTCTCCAGGCAGGGCACGCTGCAGGTGCCAGGGCAGCACCCATGGCACAGTGCACTGCAGTAGCTCCAGGTGTTAGTTTTTGGGAATTGACCCAAATGCTGCTGTGCTATCTGTGGAGTTCACACTTACTGACAACCACAGCACACTTCCATGTTTGCCCTCAAAACACAGCCCCAGCTGAAGCTCTGCTGTGACTGCACCAAGAACTACCGATGTGGAAAGTCGTCCCTTCCTTTTCCTGCTGCCCGTCTCTGCCATTTCCCCCCTGCAACTCTTCTGCAACACAATTGCTTCAAAATGTTCCTTTGCATAACCTAAATGCCTTGGGGTATTTGTCAGGTTTGCCCTGGATGTCTAAAAACCACTGTGCTTCTACGAGGCTGGTCCCAAACAATATTCTGCTTGCTGTGTTTATTTCATGAGGTCAAAATTAACCCCAGGGGACACAGAGACCTTTAACCTCTTAAAACTCTCCTGAATGCCTGGGCAGTATTGCTGCTGCCACTCTTCCCACCAGTAAGTTTTATGGAATAGCCTCAGGAGTCAGCAGCCCTCAAATCTTTCTCCTGCAAATCAAATGTTTTTGGGATCCTTGTGGTCTTAAGTGGATGTGTGGGGAGTGAAGGTGATGAGGGGTCCCACCTGATCCACCCAGAATAGAGTAGATTTTAATCCATGGATTAACAGAACTAACCGACTTGATAACAGCCAGTAGTTTCCACTTTATATTTTGCACAGAACAAAAACTCTTCTCAAAAGATATCACAGAATGGTCTGGGTTAGAATGGGCCATGGGCAGGGACACCTTCCACTGTCCCAGGTTGCTCCAAGCCCCAGTGTCCAACCTGGTCTTGGACGCTTGCAGGGATCCAGGGGCAGTCGCAGCTGCTCTGGGCACCCTGTGCCAGGGCCTGCCCACCCTCACAAGGAACAATTTCTTCCTAATATCCCATCTAACCCTGTCCTCTGTCAGTGTGAAGCCATTCTGCCCCGTCCCAAGTCCCTCTCCAGCTCTCCTGGAGTCCCTTCAGGCACTGGCAGGGTCTCTGAGGTCTCCTCTCCCTGAGGCCTTCTCCAGGTGAACACCCCGAGCTCTCCCAGCCTGGCTCCAAAGCAGAGGGGCTGTAGCCCCAGATAATTAATAACCAGGGCGGGCTTACAAGCAGGGTTTTTTTTTGGGATTTGTTTGTTTGCAGTTTTGTGGGTGTTTTTCTTTCGTATTTTAACAGAAACCACCTCAGTTTTTAAGGTTTTACCGCCTTTTTTCCAGGTGAGGGCGCCGCTTTCCCGCCGCTCCTCCGCCCTGAGGGGGCGCGGCTTTCCCGCCCTTTCTCCGCCGCTAGGGGGCGCCGCTCTCCCGCCGCCGCCCCGCCCTGAGGGGGCGCGGCCTCCCCGCCCTGAGGGGAGGGGCAATCTCGGGGCGGGCGCGGCCGCGCCGGGACCCCGCGGGGAGGAGGAGGAGGAGGGAAGAAAAGGAGGGAGGAAGGACCGAAAGAGGTGGCCGTAGCAGGAGCGATGGTGAGTGGGGAGTGCGAGGCCGGTATGGCGTGGGATCGAGAGAGGGGTCCCGGCGCGGCCTGTGAGGCAGCGAGACCCGGGCCTTGTCCGGGTGTGGGTTGGGGGGTCCCGGACGGGCCTCAGGGGATGCCCGGCCGAGCTCGGCCGCTGGCGGGGTGCATGGGTGGGTGGTCATGTCCTCTCTCCGGCCCCCATGCCCTTCCCCTAAGCGTAAATATGTCCCTCTTATTCATGCATTGCTTTCCTTATTCCCAACAATTACCTAGTTTCGGGGCAGAGAGGATTAGAAACGATGTTTTCGCCTTTCTCTGTTTATTTCACCTGGGTGAGGCAGGAAGGGTGTTTTCCTCAGGATTTTGGTGAAGGTGCTGATCTGGTTAAGAGAAATCGTGTTTGCTGATTGATTATTATTTTTGGAGACACTGTTTGCTTATTGGCATTTATGTTTTAGCCAGAAGCAAACTTCAGGATTGCTTGGAATATAGCCCACGTTGGCATGGCTTGCAATTCCTCAAACTTGGAAGGGGTACTAGCTTTCTGGTTATTTGGTTGGGTTTTTTTTTCCCCATCAACAAGGAAAACTGAAATCACAGCTGCTGAGTGATAAATGGAACGGCATTATCTTTGTCCCACTCCTTTGTCCCGCTTGGTTACTCCATTCCCAAGTGCTGCTGCTTCTTCCTGCTCCGGCAGGCAGCCATGGGACAGCACCAAGAGCCTGCACAGCTCGTGTTTGGGTTGCTTTCAGCTGCCAAAATTTGGCACTGGGTAAATACTTCACTTGTTGTGCAGGGGGCGGTCCAGACTGGCCTGGGGTTGTTGGAGTCATGCTGTGTGAGCAGGCTGTCCTCACCTCAGTCCCTTCTGTGCCAAAGCCTTGCGGAGAAAATTGCTGCTTATTGCACCTGCAAGACCTACTCAGGTCTGCTCTTTTATTCATAGATTAGACAGTAGCTATTGCACAGGATTCCTGGCTTCTGGAAAGCTTAGGAAGTTGGCTTTGTGCTCGGGGACTGAGGCTTCCTCTGGAGAAATACTGATACACAATGTTTTTCCTAAACTGTGGTTTCACTCTGCCATCCTTCCTGTGACCTTAGCAAAAGGCAATGCTAAGGTCATTTTCTTACCCAGACAGAGTAAAATCTTTTTTTTCTCCCCCATGTCTTGCTCCTATCCAGTCTAGTCAAAATTTCCCACCCTCTTTCTACCCTTAGAAGTTGTAGCTGAATTTCTGAGGTGACGCCTCACTCACTTCCTGCCTGGGATTTCTGCAGCAGTGTTTGGTGGTATGGAGATAAACCCAATCACAGCATTTATTGCATGTGGTCTGCCTGGTGTGGCAGCAATCACGGCCTTGCCGTGGCTCCTGTGCTTGAAGGGCTTCAGTAGAGCCCCTTTCTGAGTAAGGCCTTTGGGGTTCTGCTTGTTTCGTTTTCACAACTTTGCCATTAAAAGATGTCTCCATCTGATCTTCTCCTGCACTGGCTGCTTCCACCACAGAACTGCTGGGAAGGGCTTGGGGGTGCTGATGGGTGACAGCTGACCCTGAAACCCCTTGTGCCCTGGGCTGATCCCCCAGCGTGGACAGCAGGGGATGGGAGGGGATTCTGACCCTGCAGAGCTGCCCCAGCCCTGGGGCCCAGCACGGGAAGGATGTGGAGTGAGTCTGGAGGAGCCACCAGGATGATTAAAGAGATGAAGCAGCTCTGCTATGAGGACAGGATAGGATTGTTCAGCTTGGAGAAGAGAGGCTTTGGGGTGACCTCACTGTGGCCTCCACTGTCTGAAGGAGCCAACAAGATAGGTGCAGAGAGACTCTTTACAAGGGACAAGAGGGAATGGCTTCACACTGACAGACTGTAAGGTTTTAGATTGGATATTAGGAAATAATTTCTGCCTGTGAGGGTGGGGAGACCCTGGCACAGGGTGCCCAGAGGAGCTGTGGCTGCCCCATCCCTGCAAGTGTCCCAGGCCAGGTTGGAGGGCTTGGAGCACCTGGTCTTGTGGAAGGTGTCCCTGCCCATGGCAGAGGAATGGTATGAGATGATCTTCTAGGTCTCTTCCAAACCAAAGGAGCCTGTGATTCTATTGCTCCTATTCTTTGCATCCCAGGCAGTGAAAGACACTCCCTTTCAAGTACTGGCAGGCCTAGTATATCTTTTAGTCCTGCCTGTAGAGCATGAACCAAGATTTAGAATTCTGCCAATTGAAGTGGCAGCAGGTGTTCTATTTGCTGGGGCGATTGTGATACAGTTTTCTGTATTAGCAAATATTTGTATTTCCTAGAAATTTGCATGTAAAAGTCACTCAGAATTTTTGTGTTCTGAGTGTTTCCTTTGTCTCTCCTTGCTCATCAAGATTTATCCATGCCATATCAGGAAGGGCATGTCAGTAGATATTGCAGGGGTCGAAGGGTTCTGCGTGTTGGTGTTGATAAGATAATTTTTGAGGATTCTGCCCTGTGGTTGGACTTGCCCAAGAGCAGGGCCCTTAATGTATAACAGCAGCATTCAGTTTGTGCTGATACTGGGGGCTTTGTCCAGGGCTTGCATAACCCTGCTGGGAAGCTGTGCCAGGGCTTGGTGCTGCCTTTGTTCGTGGATGCCTGCTCCCAGAGCAATTGCCATGCCGGGCTCTGCTTCCACACAGCTCCTGTCAAGGCTTTGTGTCTTAATGCTGTGGGTACCTCTTGGTGGCACCCGGGCACTCACAAAATATTTCAAAGAAGCGCCCATTTTATTCTCCAGAAGGCATGTAGGGATCTGAGGCTGAGAGGAGGCCAAGTGGAGGAATGAAATATGTTCAGATGAGCCCCAGTACACAGGAAACTGGGTGCTTCTTTTACCCTCATTATCATGGGTGTCAGCCCAGGATGTTTCCTTGCACATTCCTGGAGCTGGTAGCTGACAGAGATCCATGACGAGTTCATGTGCAGCATCCATTGGGTGGATCCTGTCTCTTGTGAGGTCTATGCTGCCTGGAGCGTGCCTAGATGTTTGCAGAAATCTAATAAATTGATTTGCCTAAGTGAGCATGACACCTTCTGTGTATTTTGGGCTAAATGAAATTTGAACTTGGTTTTTGGAGCCCTTTTGGCTCCTGTAAAAATCGTACATTTTTTGAGCCTCCAATCAGCCTTTTCCCATTTTATTTTGGTAGTTTTACATTCCATCTCCACATTGGAAGCTGGAATGCTGCTGTTCTTACTCTGACTTGCTGCCTTGTTTGTTTTTATGCTGAAGCTATAATTAGCCATTGTTTAGCCACTTCTTTTGAGCTCTCAGGGCTGGTGGGACAGTATGTATATATTCATTTTGCAGACACTATACGTGGCAAACCCCCCAAACTGCTGTCATTCAGGGAAAAAGAAAAACTTTCAGTATGGTAGTGGTGGAAATAAATGCAATGCAGATGAAACTAGTGGTATTGGGGAGCTGTGGTAAGATGAGCGTGGCCTGAATGTGTTTTTAATTTCACTTAGCTCAGCCCATACATCCAAAAGTTCATGATTTTTGATTTCTGAGAGATCACACATCTGGTGTTGCGCTGTCTGCCCACATCCTTTGGTCTGGCTGGGCAGCACGCGGTCCAGACCTTGAGCTGTAATTAGGAGCTGACTAACAAATATTCCCTGCCTGGTGCTTATGCAAAGATATTTGTCAGGCTGGGGCTGGCAGGGAGGGACGGAGGAACAGAGTCATTGCTGGGGTGCGAATCAAAACACCACAGGCACAGGCAGCAACGAGCTCCCTCTGAGGAGGCTGGGCTGGTGTTGCTCAATCCCAATCCCGGCTCTCCGGTAGGAAGTCACAACTGGTGGCTGAGAGTCCAGTGCTTCCCTAGGGCCAGGCTGACTACACCGGTCAGATGTGCCTTCTGTGGCCAGAGCACGTGCAGGCAATGAGGTGTCAGCCAAGGCAGGGCTAATTGAAGCCTTCCTTCTACTTAGGAGCAGAATAAATAAGTGAGGCTGCCGTGTCCTTGCTGGCTTTGTGTGGTTTGTTTTCAGTAGGAAGCTTCTCCTCGGAAAAACTCGTTGTGTTGGAGCAGAGGCCTTAATTACAGTGGCAGTACCGGTATTCCGCGTGCTCCCGTAATTGGAGCTGACCTAACTCGTGTTGTTGGAGCCATCTCCCTTGGCCTTGATTCACTGTGTGCTGAGCTGTGTGACAGCCACCTCCTGTCTCTGCTCTGGGGACATGAGGAAGCTGATGGCAGACACAGATGTTCAGGTTTAGGGTGTGGGGAAGTGGTCAGAGGGTCCCTGGTTTGGGAATGTGTGTGGATTCAGGTGAAAGCTGAGGATGTGGTATAAACTGACGGAGAGTAGGGTTAGATTGGATATCGGGAAGAAATTCTTCACTGAGAGGGTTGGGAGGCACTGACACAGGGTGCCCAGAGAAGCTGTGGCTGCCCCTGGATCCCTGGAAGTGTCCCAGGCCGGGTTGGGTGGGGCTTGGAATAACCTGGTATAGTGGAAGTTGTCCCTGCCTGTGGCAGGAGTTTGGAACAAGATGGTCTTTAAGGTCTCTTCCAGCCCAAGCCTTGCTGTGACTCTTTGATCTTTGCACTTCCTCCTCTCACAGTCAGCCACATTGCATAACATAAACTTGCCTTTAAAAGCCGTATTTATTCTGTGGCCCCATTTTAAGCCCACTTTAAACGTTCTTTTGGAGGAAGGAAGGTCCAACTGATGAAATCTTTCTTCCCGTTTTTCCCATAGGTAAACTCAGACGGTTTCCATTTCCACAGAAACAAAGGCACTTGTAACAAAACTCTGAGCTTCTCCAGTTTATTGCCTTTCTGTTTCTCTCTCTTTTTTGTTTTCTTTTTTTCTTTTAAGCTTTTTTGCATCCTAAAACTCACAGCCGAGGAAATGCTGTTCTGGCAAAAATGCAAAATGTGCTCTCATTAGCTTTGGCATTCCTCCACCCTCCCTGTTCTATCATCTGGGACAGAAGAGCATTACTGCAGTTAATTTGTGCTCTTTTGTAGTGGCGTAAGTGCTATCCCTGGAACCAGCTCAGCTAGCTAATGGCTTTTAGAAATAAAGTACTAAAGATGTATTCCTAATCTGTGCAGCTAAAAATTCAATATGTAAACTGCTTAGGTAGCTGAGTACATTAATATCAGTACAAATGAGCACTGCAAGTCCTAATGATAGCAATTAGTATTTTATCTGATACCTGGGTCTGTCTTACTGCTCTGAGAATTAAAACCAAATCCTCCAGTAGAGATTTTTTTTCTCCCTGCTCTTTAGTGTGCTGATAAGTCAGGTTTTTAAACTGCTTCTGAAATAATCCTGTGGCTTGTGAAGCTTTTGTGTGGGGAAGGTTCTCTTACAGAAATAAAACCAGCTTATCTACTCTTTTCTAGTGGGAAGGGAAACCTTTATTTTTTGATGCCTTCAAAAATAAGCAGGTTATTGTCATGCATGAAATTCTGTCCTGTAGACAGGTTTAAAATCAGGTCAGCCTGTTGTCCTTTAGCCCAGTTGGGGAAGGATTAAGAGTTTTTCACTCAGAGCATCACTTCCAGGGCAGCAGGGCAAGGGATTCCCATGGCTGGGGTACACAGAGGCTGCTTATTCCCCCTGTGCCCTCCCTGTAAAATGAGGAAGTGCTGTGGGACTGTAACCGTAGAGAATTCCAGAATAGTTTGGGTTGGAAGGGACCTTAAAGCCCATCCAGTGCCACCCCCTGCCATGGGCAGGGACACCTTCCACTCAGCCAGGTTCCCCCAAGCCCTGTCCGACCTGGCCTTGGACACTTCTAGGGATGGGGCAGCCACAGCTTCTCTGGGCCTCACCACCCCCACAGGGAAGGATTCCTTCCTGACATCCCATCCAACCCTTCCCTCTGTCAGTGTGAAGCCATTCCTCTTGTCCTGTCACTCTGCCCACGTAAAAGTCTCTCTCCCTCTTTTTTATAAGCTCCCTTTTAACCCAGCATTTTCCTGGGTGTAATAAAAACCTTCGAGTGCAACCTTCTAAATGCCCTCTTGTTTTGTGTGGGATTAAGGGAATAATTCGGAAAGTAAAGGTCTCTCATGTCTTGCTGGATACTTTCAGGGCAAAGAGCTCTTGGGAAAAAGTGAGCGCATGGTTAGTCAGGGATCTGAGAATTGTAATTCACTGCTATCTCGTCTTCTGTGCCAATTTTCACAGAGTTTTTTAATCCCAGTTTTTCATATCTTCCTAAATTGATCAACCTCATCCTTCAAACTCATCCAAGTATGAAATGAGTGAAGAAGGAAAGTGAGAAATACAGTGAAAACTTTACCTAGTCAAACTGTAACACTCGTGGATTGATTTCAGATTGGGTTTTTTTTAAAGCAAGAGAGGGGAAGAAATTCTTCAATGTCTTGAAATGAATGTAATGAAAATCTTCTCTTATTTGTTCAAAACTTGCCCATACCATTGAGTTCCTGTATGTCAGTGCTCAGGGGTTTCAGTGGCAACAAAATGTGGTGTCAGCTGGGATCTTTGTCCAGAGCTTTCTCCAAGAGTGAGCTCAATCTCTTGCCAGATTTATTTATTTATTATTACTGAGAGTAAGTATTTTGACTTGGCCATTGACTGGAGCAACTTCGGTCTAGAAGGTCGTGTTCCATTTTGATTGAGGACTTACAGTATCCTCCATCTTCAGGAAAAAAAATAGCACAACCCATTTTATATTTGATGCTGCAGCATTTTCTTGCCATGAGTTGAGAGCAACTATTGAGACACCAGCCCATTAGTGGCTCCATTTCCATCCTTTAAGTGCAGTTCCAAAACAGAATGATATCCTGGCATTTCCTCCTAGGCAAAGAACCAAAGTCATTGTTGCTGGTTAAACGCTCATTTCCAGGGATTTGCCGGTGAAGATTGTGCAAACTCGCTGAAACTTAAGTACCACCTCTGGTTAGCTGGAAAAGGTGGCTCTTCCCTTAAATTCTGGGGTGAAATCGGCTTTGTGGTGAATGGCTTGGAGGACGGGGCATTTATTAGCTGGGACATTGCCTAATTGCAGCGGTTTGTGTGGCCGCCTTGTTTTGGAGGCTGAAGTGGCTCTGATGTATTTTTAAATTGCCCTTTGCCAAGTGAATAGGTGCTAATTTGCGTTCTCAGAGCTGAGTGCTGCCTGCTTTTGCCGAATTCAGTCCATGTCCCTTCAGCCTGTGCTGGGACATGGGTGAAAACCCTCTTCTGTTAAGGGTAAAGGCTGCTATTTCTACCGGAATTTATGTTTGGGTTGATTAAATATTTTCAAACTCTGCTATGTTATAGGCATTTTACTGCTTTTCCAAGGTAGTGAGTGATCATTAGTGTTGCTTTTTGGTATGGAAAGCTGCCTTCCTCCTCTGATTATTTGGAAAAACTTGGCTTTTTTTTTCAGACTGTTAGTAACCTCTCCAGTTGTATTGTAATGACACGTTACCCCCTTTAAAATGTTAATTAAATGCTGCTTCTGCTGTTGGCTTGACCTAGAAGTGAGACCTGTGAAGGGTTCTGCAAAGCAAAGTTTTAGCAGTTTTTTAGCTTAGTAGTTTATTGAAAAGCTGCTCTATTCCCACCCAAAGTCCAACAGCACAGGAATCAAGGATTTCTTCCTTCCAAGATTGAGTTACTAATCTTTTAAAAGGCCCCATGTACTTTCCTTGTTGTTTGGAGGGTGAAGCTCTCAAGTGCTGGAGATCCGGGCAAAACTGAGCTGGATGGCTGGGCCAGTTCCCCAAAAGGCAAGAGGAATTTGAAAGAGGGCTCTGTTCTTGTTTATTCTTCTTATCTCTAGAAACCTTTTCCCAGAGAATTGGACGGAAGAGCCCTGTATAGGGGGAAATGTCCTCTTTCTCCTGTGCACTTCCAATTTTCCTTGCCCTGTTCTGACACTCCTGAAGAGTACCTGGTTTGAAGCTATTGATTAGGAACTTGGGCTGTGTCCCGACAGTAATTCCTGGTTTGACATTGTAATTGTTCTTGCATCACCAGTTACTGGGGGTTATTTTGGCGGCAGTAATATTTTCCTCTCCCATCCTCCCTTGGTGTGTAACGTGCTAATTAGATCTTTAACTTAAGGACTTGCTGAGTGCTTCCATCTTCATTAAAAATTCCAGCCCAGTAGACCTGCTTTGGTAGTACCTTCACGCATCACCTGAGAATTCCTTGAAAAAAAGTTACTAGTACAGTTGCTTCTCTTGAGCAGTGGTAAGATCTAGTGGTGGTTCTTGGGACTGTGCAGAGACTCTTATGTTGCTCATCTGCTCTTGGTGCTTCTCTCTCAATATTTGAAGTCTCTCAAGGTGTGTATTTATTTTTATCTTTGACTCTTGACTGGGAGTGAATAAAAGCTGTCTCCTATCTGAGGTATTTGTAGGAATTAAGGAAAGCATGGGGTCTTCATGCTGGAAAGCACCTTTCTGATCAACAGTAGGCTTTTTGATGTTGTTTTCATTTGCTCTTTTCTCAATATCCTCCTGGTTTTCTTTTGCACAGGATGCCATTATTCCTTACAAGGAAATCCTTCAGATGTACTGGGAGAAAGTGACAGGCTTTGTGAATGCCCGCTGTGATGGACTGGAACCCTGGCAGCTCATTGGGTTGACCTTTTCTTCCACACTTGCGAGTGTGTGGCTGCATGGCTTCCTCTGCCAGCCTGAGAGTAAGTATTTGACATGGAGGATTTTCTTACCTTTGGAGGGAGGGGAGGTGGCCCTGAGTTGTTCCTGGGCAGTGGAAGGAAAGACGGTGAAACGAGGCCAAACATTTGTGAAAACAGACTTTGTGCTGTCACCTAATATTTACCAAACTCTCTTCTGAATTAAGGTCAAGGCTTGCCTGGTAAATGAAGATCCCCCATTCTGTGAGAGGGAATGTGCATCTGTCTCCTTCCCTTTCCCTCGTCTCCCTTTTTCCTTTGGCTTAACCATTTGCTTGTCACAGCACTCTCTTCTTGCCCAAACCCTGGGGACATTTATGAAGAACTGGGTTCCTGTGGACTTAGTCACTGCTGCGAAGTGTCTGTATAACTCTTGGTTGTTTCTCTTCCTGGTGGGGGAGGAGATGTGGTCTTGATTCTGTGTTGGGGGCACATTTTATCCTCAGAATGTTCATGATAATTGCATGTGATGCTTTGAGCATATTTTCTTATTTTAATTCTTTTTTTGTATTTCCGGAGCATCTTCCTGTTTTGAGTGGTTTCTGATACTGGCAGCTCTTCAGTGGAGCTGAACTCTGCAGAACCTGCAGTTTTCCTTGGTCATGTGATGGCCTGAGGTCACTGCCATGCTGTCAGAGGTGCTTTCCAGTTCCCGCAGGCCTTAGGGTTACACTCTGGTGGCAGATTGTTAAAAACAGCCAAGTTTTTAACGTGATGTCCCCTGTTGTGCCTCTCTTTCTCAAGCATGCCTTTCTCTTTGTAGAGATGGGGGCAGCTGAACAGTGGGAATGTCTGTAAGGAACAAGTTGGTGTGAAACTTTTCAGGATAGTTGTCTTCCTGCTGAGTATTTGTACTGTTGCACAATTTATTTTGTTTAAATATTGAGTAGCTCTTAGAAGACCTGATTTAGATTGTCAGAATTTTTCAGGAGTTTGCAATCTTTTCTCACTGTGAAAATTACTAATGAAACTGTGCACACTGAGATGTGCAACAGAAATGTTGCTATCAGAGCACTAACAAGTATTTGCTACAGAATGTGCCAATTAGTGTCCTTTGGGCAGCTTTCCAAATTGAATATATGAAGTGAAATCATATATGAAGTGTAGATAAAATTGCAAAGTCTTAAAATGGTTGACTTTTAAACCTTATTTAGTTACTTTTGTTGTGTCCTGTAGCTTCTGGTGTGCAGGATTGGGAAGGCATTTTTGGTGGCTATAAAGCATCTGTGTCATCCTGATTTCATTCCTGCCTTTAGAGCTACCCCAGGAGTTTTCCAGTGCTTGTCATCAGTGGCTTCTCTTTGTCTTTGGGCTATGATGGAATTTCTGCTCTTGCCTCTGTCCATCCCCTTTCCCTGAGTCACCTCCCAATGCATCAAACGGAGCACATCAATGTCATGTTGTGGCTGATATTGTCACAAATGTACCTGTTCCCTCCTTTGTTCTGGGAACCTGTTTCACACTGCTCGGTGGTTTTGTTTTCTAGTAACTGTTCTGGTTTGAAGAGGCCATTTGAAGAAATGATAATAATTCCTTACTGTTACCAAACCCTGAAATCCCTCTTTTTCCTGTAAAATTCCACACGTGGCTGTGAATTCCCATGTAAGAATGCAGGTCAAATACCTGATCCCTGTGGATGGCTGTTCTGCATTCCAGATGTTTCCATGGCATGGCCCATCCCTGAAAGCCTTGCTCTTGGATTCACTCATCTGTCCCAGCATGTCCCCTGGGTCATTGTGTTATTTCAGCTGGGATCAGGAATGCTGAGCCTGGATCATGAGCTGCATCACAAGTTTCTTTTTTTTTTTTTTGTTTCTTTGGTTCATGTCTGCCTTTTGTCTTTCAGGTTTGACATCCCGAACTAAGAAACAGTTCTTTAAACTGCTGAGAAAAATGCCATTTGTTGGGGCTATAGTAAGTATTTGAGCAACTACATACAGAGTTATTCCAGGTCCTTGTTTCAGCTCTCTTGGAGAATATATAGTTCTGTGCATCTTTGTTGTCATGTCACTGTGATCCTAATGATCCAAGGATATATATCTGGAACGTCTTCTGCTGCCTTCTGGTTTAATGACAGATACAATTTCTACCCAGTCTTTTTGTCATAGTATCACTCCCATAAGAAGGGGGTTCCACCTCTTTTAACTTCTGAGCTATTTATGTTAGCCAAGAACGAGTGAATTCTCCAGTAACATTTCCTTGTTAGATTTTAAGAGAATGATTTTAATTCTGGAAGAAGGGACAGGATTGAACTGGAGTTGTTCTTCTGAACTGTGAGACAGCCAAGGGTTTGTTAGGCAATGTGGAAGGGTATTTATTTTAATCAAGCAACTGGCCATGATTAGTTTAGGGCTCAGATAACTGTTAGCAAAAGTTAGCAGAAAGATATCAGCACTTTGTGTAATCATTAAAATGACACACGAGTGGTAGTGTTTGGGAGCTGCTTTTTTTTTTCTTTTGCATAAAATCTTGAAACCACAACTGTCAGCATGTTTTAGCACGTTAAGGACTCCGGATGAAGAAATGCACAGCTGGATTTATTTTACCTCCTAAACGATGGCATCACACTTGATTGCACTTCCTGCTGCTTGCTGTGTGCATGTATTTACACATTGATTCCAGGGGTCAGATCTGTTCCAGGCAATTTTATCCAAAGAGAGCAGCACAGTGGAATTTTTTTCCTTTTGGTGTGGGCATGGAAGGAGTTATCCAATTTCTCCCACATCTCTCTGGAAGGGACTAAATCCCCTCCCTGTCCTGTTAAGTGCCCCAGCTTTAACCTCCTAACCTGAGTAGCCCTTGATTCTGCTTGTTTCTTGCCTGCCTGTTAGAAAAAGACACTTTGTACAATCCCTGTTGTGTCCAGACTTCCCTTCTCAGGGCTAACACTGCTCCCTTGTGTCAGAGTGGTCCTGCTGTGTCCTATCTGTGTCCTCTTTCTGCTTTTTGGTAGGCTGATACCTGATAACTTATCAGGTGCTCACAAGAGGCCTTGACTGTGAGGCATTCCAATGTCCAAAAGTCAGTGTCCTAACACCTGCATTGCCTGGAAGAAGATCTTTACTTTGGAATGTGTTGTGAGAAGAAATCTGGGTGCAGGGTGTGGGTGGGAAGAAAGAAATGGACTGTGCTTGTGTTGGAGATTACTTTATTGTGTCTCTGTTTTCATGAGTTTCTAAACTGTGTAAGTGGTGGTAGAGGAGACAAGGTACAAACCTCTACAAATTAAAAACTGTGCCTTAAAAAGGCTTGCTGGATAAAAATGCAGCATTTTTTCCTTGAGTTTTATTTTCTCAAGCACTAAGGAAAGGGGTCAAAGCTCCCAGTGGAGCAGTTCCTGTCTGTTCCATCAACACCACAGATGTAGGCAGAGAGGGTCCTGTCCTGCACGCACTCAACAGTTACTTAGAATTTGAGCAGTGCCATTGTTTGATAGGCTTTTCTCTTTCTTTTTAGATTCAAAAGAAGATTGATGAAGCCTTGAATGATGTCACTTCCAGTTTATCCTTCCTGAAAGATGAAAAGGATTATATCAAAGCGCTACCGGAACAAGGCATGAGCCAGCCTGAAGTGCTGCAGAAGATGAAAGAGTACAGCTCAAAAGGTGAGGCTGTACTGCAGCAGACAGCAAACATGACACTTCTTCTCTTAAATGAGCCCCAGTCACTCCTGCTCATAGTTTCAGCTTAAATATTTTGTCCCTTTGAAACTTTTTGTCTATTTTCCTTCTAGACGTGGCAAACATTCATGAGTTCCAATGCTGCATTCAGATACTGAAATTCTGTTTCTTCCACAAGAATTCTAGGCTGATGGAAAGATGGGAGAGCTGAGGAGAAGAGAAATACGGAGAAAGTTCTTTTGGATTGCATTTCTGAGCAGTTGCCTTGATGTTTGACTTTTATCAGAAATGTGTTTTTTCTGTGAAGCTCCAGAAAATACTCACAATGAAAAAAAGCAACTTTTAAGTAGGATTGTTAGGGAATTTCCAAGATTATGACCTCAGTTGAGAGAGACAATGGTTTGTGCCTTGAAAAAGCCTTTTAAGGAAGAGTCATGATGATGTTCTCCTGGCCTGAGTCCACACAAAGCAGTGTCTGACCCTTCATTGGAGTTACCTCTCTCATGTAAACATGTTCCCCCTGATTTGTGTGCTTGTCACTCCTAATGAGCAAATTTGGGTGACTTCCTGTCCAGAGGAGAAGATATGACTGTCCTGCTCCTATCCCAAATCTGAGAAATGCCTTGAATTTTCTGCTAGGATGGTGCATCTGCTCCAAACTCAGAAACAAACAATTTCATAACAGAGTATCCTGGAACAGCTTCCTTCTTTTCCACTGCTGTGTGTTGCTAATGTTGTTTCTCTCTGTGTTTTCTCTTAAATTGTTTCCTTCCTTCACTGAGTTCTCTTCAGGCCCCCCTATTTCCCCCTCCCACAACCCCCACTCCCCTTTGGAAGTTGCCTGGAAATACCAGTTTAGGTCAAATTCAATTGACGTGCCAGCACTGTGGATTTCAGCAATACAAACTTGGCCTTTCCATCTTTTCTCAGTTTGCAGTGTTGGTGGGTGCTCTTTGAGAGTGGTTTTAATTTAGTGTCCAGTTGGTTGAACAGCAGTTTGGGGAGACTGCTGGGGATTAAGTGGATTACATATTAATATAACTGCTTGCTGCAGCTACATGTTTGTTATGTGCTGACTCTTTAGTCATCATTTACTTGCTGTTTGCTATGTTCACATGGTGCCAGAGGGTTAGTTTCATACACAGCTGTCTCTGAGCCACAAAACTTGGGGAAATCTCAAAAGCTGAGTCCTCCTCTGCGGAACTGAGGGGATTTTCCATGTGCTTTTCCACACTGGCTGTGGTTGTGAGCAGTGTGCTCTTCCCTCTCTTCCAGGGGACGTTCGCTGGCAGGATGGGAAAGTCTCTGGGACTGTGTATAGTGGTGAAGAGAAACTCACACACCTGCTGGTGAAGGTAAAGTGCAAGCAGGCCAACTTTGCATCTTCAGGGTGACCAGAAACCCCTCAGAGCTGTTCCAGCATCCCAAAATAAATAGGGAAGATCTACAGCTGAAATCTGGGAAGGGGAATTAGTGGCAATTTGGGCAGCATAACTCTGGCCATGGGGTTGTCCCTGTGAAAACACCTCACAGAGATAACTGGGATCTAATCAGATGAGGTGCTGTTTTGAGTGAGAAAGTAATTAGTAATTACAAGTGAACTGGAGACTGGTACTGGAACAACTTTCACTGAGTAAAACTAGACTCTTGGTTTGAGCAAAAGAGAAGCTTTGTGAAATGTTTTTTGGCGTGGCCGTGTGGTCCAAATCTTGAACAATGGAGCACTGGCACGCTTCAGTGGCGTCTTTGTGAGGTCTGTTTACCTGCTCAGGAACTTCTCCCTTTGAGAAGGCTGCAAAATAACCTAAACAGCCTAAAGGTTTGTTTTCAAGTACTTCTCCTTCCAGAGTTGTTTTGCTAGAAAGGGAAGTCTGACCCTCTTGCTCCTGGGAACAGCTTTTGTAGCAGCTTTAATGGGCTCTGTCTGGTGATTGCTATTGCTGTTTTCCTCCTCATGTTGACATTTTCTGTGCCATTTTTGGGGAAACAAAGCTCAGAACAGCCTTTCTGGAGGGGCCTCGGCTTGGATCACTTTGTGGAAACATTCCCTTTGTTTGTGCTGGTTATTCACTGGTTTGTTTTGCTGTATTTTATTTAACATCCCTACAGTTGCTTTTTGATCTGGACTGCAGGAGGTTGGGACTGGCCTGTTCCAGCCTTGTATCCTGTGAGTCCACAGCTGTGGAAGGAGCAGAAATACTGGTTTCCACAGCCACTTTTGTTGTGGTGGGGGTGGGTATTTGTGCTTTTCTGCTTGCTTCAGAACACCCCCCTTAACAGTAAAATTGAGAACAAGTTCTGCCAAGTCACTTTTTTTTGCCTATTTTGTGTAAAGCAATTGCAGGATGTATTTTGTGTTGTTTAAAAACAGTGACATTATTAGATCTGTTCTTAAAACAAGAGATATTGCTATGCTGTAGAATCACTCCAGAGGTCTCAATGCCTTAGAAAAACATTCATTTTTTCTTTATTTTACTCCTCAGCTACAGCTTCCCAGCTTGTGGCATTTACTTGCAGGAGCAGTTAAGTCCTGTAGTACTCTTAGGGTAAAATGCAGCTAATTTGCTTCTACAGTGCACATGAGGAGTTTTCAAAGCCTCATCTGCAAGTCTTAACTTTCTGTCTTTGATTTCTGAAGGTGTATGAAGAGTTTGCCTGGAGTAATCCTCTCCACCCGGATATATTCCCTGGGCTGAGGAAGATGGAAGCAGAAGTAGTGAGGATTGCCTGTACGCTCTTCCACGGGGGCCCCAACTCTTGTGGTGCTGTAAGTGGCCTGTCTTTGACTGTCTCCTGAACATTTTTGGACTTTGATAAGTGCAAATGCACCTTGTGCTCTCCAGATGAGATTCATTCTGGTGTATTCCATGCCAGCTGTGTGAAGGTTGCTGAATTCCTCTTCTTGGTGAAGCTTTATGAGAGGCAATTTAACTCAGAGAAACAGTTCTCTAAACCAGACTGTTTACTTCAGCTTTTTTCTCCACACTCTAGTGACACAGGCTTGTGGCAGTTGTTAAAGAGAACTGGTGTAATGCAGCCTGGCTGGTTGTCAGTGGGGAATTGTGAACAGAGAAGTGTCACTCTGAGAAGCTCCCCTCAGTTCTAGTCTCTGAGCTGGAAATCTGTGAGCCTGCCAGATTGCTGAGCTTGAGGGCAAGGCCAGCTGGCTGGCTGGCTGCTCACCAACAAGCAGGCATGGCACGGATTGTCAGCTGTCCAGCTGGAAAGCTGTGTTTCCAGGCCCATGTGGCCTTCCAGTGCAAACCAGTTTTACAGCCTTGATAAAATTCTCAGCAAGAGTCCAAATGTGTGTTCTTAAAGTGATGCATTCAATGTTGACACAAGAGCTTATGAGCTGAACTGGCCTTGAGTGGGCTTTCCCTGTCAGCTGGAGGCCTGCTTGTGTTGAGTACTGGAGTAGCTTTGTAGAAGGTGTCGTTGGGATCAGACTCCCAATGGGATTGAAGATGAGCTCAGCTGTGTGGGAGTGCAAGATGTGATTGCCTTTGATAGGAGGATGTGACATCCTCTGGCCTGACTTCTCAGGACTGTATTCCCTGTGCCACCCTCAAGTTTAGAGGAGGAACATGCCTCTATGCTTAAAAAAACTATTTCACCTCAGCTCCTTCCTGGCTGAGAGCACCGGGGAGATTATCTCTGGAGTGGGGCAAGAAGCTGTTGGAACTCATTTCTATCAGCAGTTGGGACATCAGCTGATGCAACAGGCAGAGCTGTGTGACTGTGATGGGTTCTTGGGGAACTCTGCTTGCTGGAGCCTACACCGAGGGGCCTTCAGCTTTTGTTACGTAAAACGCGATGTGAAAGTGTCAGCCTTGGCCCTGGGTGCTCTCTCACTGAAATGGAAAAGTGGAATTGCTTAAGAGAAGGCCAGAATGGGTGAAACACTGCCCCAGGCAAAGTGAGACTTGCATGGATATACTCTGGGGAAACCTGCTTTTCCTTCCATCCTCCTCTTGCTCCTGAGGACAGTGCCACAAAGCAAAGGGGGACATGCACAACCTACCCTGGAATCCTGTCGCAGTTGCTTGAACACAGCCCGGTCTGCAGGGAGAAGGGGAGGGCTGGAAAGTTGATCGGCTGGAAACAGAAGATTAATTGCACCCCTGTAATTATCATGTCTGAGTGAGTGCTTCCAGTGGACTTTTTGTCTTCCTCCCACTGTTCTTCCTAATGGTGAAGTGCCCGGAGTTGCTGATGGAGGGATGTGGGTGGGTACATGGTGGTCACATGCTCTTTAAGTAGTTGGGCTCAAAGACTTCTCTTATTTTCTTTTCTTCTCTTCTCTCCAAAACTGAATTAACATATCAGAATAATTTCTGGAGGCTTGGACAGTTACAAACTCATTGAAAAAATAATGTTTTTCAAACTGATGATTTGCTTTCTGTCTTGGGAAAGCAGTGCTATAGCTTGAGGCTCAGAGTGCTGCAGTTACACTTCTATAACCTGTGAGGCTGTAAAGCAGAGAGGTTTTAGTGCTAAGCCAGGGATGGTGCAATACTCTGAGTTATCTTCATCTTTAAATTAATCTGTCCAAGAGGGACTGCTGGCTCATTCTACTGAGAAGGCCTCTGGTTTACTCAATTGGACTTTTACAGTGTTGAAATTTAGAATGACTCCTTTTTTCCTTCTGAATTTCATCACTACTTCCTCTGAGAAGCGGTGTCATAGTGCCAGGCCCCTGTCCACTGGATTTACTAACCTGATTTAAGCAGCAGGGACTGCTTGGCCAGTTTATTGGTGGTGGTCCCTGAAGGCAGATGGAACTCATTGGTGTTTCTGGAGAGGTGTCTGTGTTTGTGCTGCATGGAAAGCACCAAAAAGTCTGGACTTCTCAGTGAGGCAGTTTGACTTCCTTTGTGCTCTGATGCCCACAGCACTTGGTGGCAGTAATATTCTGCTGCTCAGTCTGGGAAAAAGCAGCTCAGTGACACATCCATGCTGTTCCCAAGGTTTTCAGCAGCCTGGGATCTGTGCGTGGTCCTGCTCTGTGTCATGTGGACACCCCCCTCAGCAGGATCTCTGGGGAGCTTCCTCTTTGAAGGTTTTTGTTGTGTTTCATAAATGCCAAAGTGAAACCTGTCATTTTTACCTTTCTGAATGTTACATCAGATGAGCAGCTTGTGTTATTTACAGGAGTTGCCTTTAGCTGAACCATGTGGGCTGTAATTCTCCTTTGTTTAAATACGGGCATAAAAGCTCTAACAATGCCCTGGTGGTTGGGGGGTGTTCAGACATGCCTTTGCCTTAAATTGTTCTGAGAGATGTTTCAGGTTTTAAAGCAGTTTTAAAAGTAATCATTTTCAGTAGTGGAAGGATGCTTCCTACTTCTCGCTAATTACTACCATTGTTCTTACTTTTAATTGTGTTATGCAAGAGCAAAGAGACAGGAATTGGTGAGTTTGGGCACCTGGAAAATTCTGATCACATTCTTGCAATGATTTGGAAGGACTAATTAAGCTCAGCACATAGAAGAGGAACAGGGGAGTTTGTTCTTGTCTGATGAGTGCATGTGCTCATGTTCACAAGGTGCTTTGTTTTGCAGTGTTGGCTCTGTGGATTTCCCCTGTAATCTGGGGAGAAATCACCACTTTTATGCAAGCTTCAGTATGTTTTTTAAGTAGCTTTATGAACTTCAAAAATAAAGGGCAGCTTTGAAACGTACAGAAAAATTCTTTATGTGTATGATGTGAGTATTTGATGTGGATCTCTCTGTGAATTCTTCTTCCACTTACTCTACAGCTGAGGACAGGAGAGAGAAGGTAAAATCACCAGATGCAAGCCTAAATCTCCTGTAGAAACCCATTTTGTCTTTTCTTCCCAAATTCTGGGGTTTCCAAACCTTGGCTGCATATTTGAAGTGAGTGATGTGTCTTGAAGGAGGCTTAAACTGTGCAGATCTGTCAGATTTTGTCAGTAGTGATGAGCAGGGCACCTTGAGAGACACAAGTTGTGGAATTTACAACCTGGAGGTTTCTGGGGCTTTTATGGGAGGCTGCCACAACATTATGACCATGCAATGCATTGTGGTGTGTTGTTTTTTTACTTTGTTATCCTAGAAATAAATTGTAGCTTGCTTTTTTTAATTCATGGGGTGGTTCAGCTCAGTGAAAGTCTTGGTCAGCTTTGTCTCCAGGGTCTGAATGGATGTGTTTCTTCAGGTGAAAATGGAAGCAATTCTTTAGAGATCACAAAGCAAAGTGGTTCTTTAATATCTGACAATTTGACAGTGACATGGCCAAAGGAATCCTGGGACAGGGACCATATCTCTTATTGCTGTTGTAATGTTGAGGTTCCAGAGCATTGGGATTTGGAGGGAGGAGCAATGGAAGTACTATATTGAGTTTGGAAAGCAGGAGGGATGTTTATTCCCTGGGCTCTCTCCTCTCCCCTCCCATTTGGAAAACAACAAATAAATCAAGAACACAAAATGTCTGTTTACTTTCCTTTTTCCCCCACACTTTGCCTGGCCTTTGAAGATAGGGCAGGGTTGCAGAGCTGCTTAAAACAATACCTTTTTCCAACCCCTTTTCCCCATGGCATGGCCTGAGCCTGTGGACTTTCATTGAGGGGAGAGCAGAATGTGTGTGAGCCCTCGGCGGGTGCTGAATCACCACACACTGGCCGGGAGCCGGCGCCGCAGGCACTGGGAAAGTTGGATCCTGTGACAGTGATTCAGGCTCTGGCTACAGCAGAACGAGTTTGCTGTCAGTGACTAAGCTGACAAAGCCTCCTATAAAGGAGCAGGCTCCATCCACAGGTAATAATCCATGTGGACCAAGTGGATTTTGCTGTTGGAGCTGTGCTGGGCTAAAGGTGCTGCTCCAGACTCTGGCACTTCTCTGTGGTGGAGGGTCACGATATGCTGACTGTGGGCCAATTTAGGAAGCTGAGCTGGCTGAAATTCAGCTTTTGGGTGGATTTTCAGCTGTCTGAACAAGCTTTCTGTGTGGTCGCCTGCATGCCAGTCTGGGTGGCTGGGAGAAGGATCCACCCTAGATCCTCTTCCTTACCCTGCATGTGACTGACTGCTGACAAGTGTTGGCTCTGACCTACCAGAAACTCTGTGTGGCTCAGCATTTCCATGCAGGGGATAAAGCCAGACTTTGAGGAAAGGCTTGTTACATATGAAAGCAAGATGTTGGTGTTTTGGTGGGAGGATTGAAATGGGAAAAAGATGGTACGGAGGCTGCTTTTTCAAGAGTAGATTATCTAGGTGAGAGTAGGGAATGCTGCCCAACAAGGAGCAGGCCTGGTGTTCAATAACACGAATCCCAAGATACCCATGTCCTTCCTAGCAAAGTTTTCACAATCATTATCCTAAGCAGTGTTGCAAGGATAGATACAAGTATGCAATAATCCCATTCCTCTTCTCCCACCCAGTAGGAATGCAGTCTGTCACCAGCTAGGTTTTTTTCCCCAAGGTAATCACAACCTGACAGATCTCTTCAGAAAGGGCGTTGAGAAGTGACACAGCCCATAAAACCCTTAAAATATTGTGCTCCTGCTGCAATCCACTTGCTTCATAATTAATGCAGCGATATCTTTATCCAGTATGAGGCTCTGTTAGGTTTTATCTCTGGCAGCTGTTGCTTTTAAACTTCCCCCAAAAAGCAGGAATTGTCTGTGGTGTGACAGTTGCTTCTACGGTGCCTGTGGCAGCAGCTTCTGCTGGCTTGGATTGTGTTAGGAACAAATCCTGGCAGGCTGTGAACTTTGTTCCTTATCTCTGTGCTTCATGTTTAGTCATTGTCACACAGTCGCACTGCTTGGCATTTTTGGGGTTTGCAGCCATGTCAGCAGGGAAAAACCAAAGGAAAACCCAAACTTGCAAATGTCAGAAGGCATACAAATGTGATTGGGTCCTTTTTATGTTTAATTTTGAGGGGGAAGAGGTTAAAAGGGCAAGTTGCAGTTGGTTCAGCAGGTCTGAGGAGCAAAATTAGTTCCCCATAAGCAGTATAGGTTTTGATTCCTCCTTCACCTGAACCTGTGTAGAAGTGTCCCAGCTAGCCCATATCCTCAGGTTAAGGCTCACCCAGTAAGTTGGTCCTGCAGACTGCTTGAAAAACCAAGCTCACATTTTCCCAGGTTAAAATTTTACTGGGGAAGGTTGTGCCCAGTGTCCCCAACAGACAGTCCTTCCACTTGAGGAATTCCTTCCTGTAAAGAGTTTAATTTGTGTATCTGCATCAGCTCTTGGGTTCAAGTATGCAGTAGTAAACCTGTCTGTGCCTTCCTCTCTTCCACCTCCTGATGCAGACCTTGTGGTCAGGGTGAAGAGGGCTGGGACAGCAGGGTTAGGGGGTGGTGTGGATACTGAGGGACTGGCTGAGGAGAGGAATGCACAAATTCCTCCTGGTGTAAAATTTCTTGTGTCCCTGAGGGCTGAGAAGGTCTGGTATTGAGCAGACCTAGGCTGGCCTCTGCAGAGAGGAGGTGGGAGGGATCTGCAGCATTGTAGGTTCTGGGAAGGTTTTGTGGCTCAGGAGTGGTGCCAGCCCTGAGCTGACTCTGTGCTTTGGCATGGCACTGCTCCAGACCTAATAAACCCTGCTGGACTTCAGCTGGCTTGACACAGAATCAACCTTGTTGTTTCTGTGTACGTGGCATAATTAATCTGTAATGCAGATAAGCAGTCCTCAGGTAATCAAGAGCTTAAGTATGAGCAATTTGATGAGGTGAGGTGACTGTGCAATGCGGTCCCCTCCTGCTGGGCTCTGGAATTCAGTACTTTTTTTCGTTTTCCCTTTCACCCATCCCATTTAAATAGAGAATTCAACACTTAAATGTACATTTTTAAGCTGAGTGTCAGAAAGCTGCCTCGTGCTGTTCAGTGGCTTCTGCTGCCCTTCAAACCCTGAGTTGTCCTGTGCACCTCTGAAGCAGGGGCAAGAGATGCTGTGCCTGCATCCCCTTTTTGCTTTTCTCTCTTGCAACAACCACTGTTATTTTTCCTTGTTTGCTTCTTTTTTTGTGACAGATGACATCTGGGGGGACTGAGAGCATCCTGATGGCCTGCAAGGCGTACAGAGACCTGGCTTATGAGAGAGGCATCAAACAGCCAGAAATGTGAGTGGTGCCTCCACAGCTTTTTCCTTTGGGGGGCTTGTGGGATTTACTGTCCGTCTTGAGCTGAGGTGGTACTGGACCTCAATAATCCTTCATTTCATAGCTCATTGCCACCTATTCCTTGTCCATCTCTGGAGGAGAGAAACCTTTGTGGAAAGAAGAGTTCAAAAGCACAGGAAGTTTAAAAGCAGCCTGGGGGACACAGATGTTGCTGAGGGGCTGTGCTGAGCGGATGTCTTTTGGCAATACCTGTCTGCTGCTCTAGACAGCCTGCTCTGATCAGCTCTGCTCTTGAGCAGAGATTGTCTGGCCCTTTGAAGTGTTCAAGGGGTTTGATTTATTCAGATCAAAGAGGGCTTAGCCTGAAAACTCTGAGGCTGGAGTTGGGCTGCTTGGAGCTCAAATGAGGAACTGTGCTAATCATTACACTGCTAATAGAGGATTTGCTGTCTCTAATGTGCTGCCTCTTTATTGATGGTGCATGGAAAATATGTCTCTGGTTAATTGCCTTGGGGGGAAAATATTATAAAAAATGAAACACTGGTGGTTCTTTTCTTCCTTCTTTAACATTTAAGGCTCTGATAGAGATATGAGGCCTCAGAAAACAGGGTTAATTAAGGCTGTTCAGCCACTGCCACTTGATATGGGGGACAGCAAATGTTAGATTCATTTGCTCTGTTCCTTTTCCAGGCTGGTCCCGGTGAGCGCCCACGCGGCCTTTGACAAGGCAGCACACTACTTTGGGATGAAGCTGATCCAGATACCACTGACCAAGGCTATGGAGGTGGATGTTCAGGTACCACTGTAGGCTCTGTCTGTGGAAATTAGCATAGTACAGCAAATAGCAAGAAATCTACCTGTGCAGGTAGTAAGTCAGTGGATAAAGAGGGAGGAATGCTTTCTAGAAACAATGAAAAATAGCACGACTAAGTGCCTGTCACTGCAGATGAGGTTGTAATTGGAATAACTGGATGTTACCCTTTGTCCCGTGGGATTCATTTAGAATCAGGTAATTTATGTATTTCATAAATAGCCCCAGATTTCAGAGGAGGGTGAACAAAAATATTATAGTATTTCCAAATGGATGAGTGGTTGTAGCTTGTTGCTTTTTTATGCTTTGGTTTTTAAAACCAGACTCTGCATGTTCTCACTCTTTATCTTTTTTGGCAGGATGGCACTTGGTAAATGGAATGTGAGCATCTTCTCTCTTTAAATCTTCAGGCAATGAGGAGAGCTATCTCGAGGAACACAGCCATGCTGGTCTGTTCTGCTCCCCAGTTCCCACATGGAATTATGGACCCCATTGAAGAGGTGGCCGAGGTAGGAAACCCCTACCTGTAGGAACTTGTGTTGTAGCAGTAAAACCAGCACAAGAAGAGTAGAGGGGTTCCAGAATGCCAAGCAGTGAATTTGGCGGGAATCCTACAGTCTGGAAGGGTATTGCTGTCCTCAGATGAGCTGTTGACCAATAGCAGAGTGTGTAGAATGCATTTTGGGAGTGAGACCAACCACGAGTGCTCGTTCTTTGCCACCTGGAAGGAAAGGACACCTGGTGAAAAGGCTTTAAGGCCTGCTGGTTGTAGCAAAATTGGTGTGGAAGTGTGAGGAATGTGTGGAGGGAGTAGGAGTCAAAGGGCTGGGATCTTATTTTCCAAACACACCTCTTGATTTCTTTCCTCTCCGTGCTCCAGTTATTTATTTTGTATGTGACCAGCCAGGGCCTCTGACCTTCTGTTCATTTGGCTCATGTCCTTTTGCTTTATTGTGGATATTCCTTCCAGACAATGTTGTCACATTCCTTTGGCAAAGACAGCAAACTATCAAAATGCCATGTTGTTTTTCCTCTGTGTCGAAGGCAGGAAAAGGCATCCCACAAATAGCCAGCCCTTCCACATCGCCTGTCCTCCACGGCTTGAGAGTGGTGTGATGCTCCCAAGGCATTCAGTGAACATTTAACTGTGAAATGCCAGATATGTTTGGGTGCCCCAACCACATCATTTTGTTCCCTGATCTCTTGTTCACACGCAGCTTGCAGTGAAGTACAAAATCCCTTTCCACGTGGATGCCTGCCTGGGTGGATTCCTTATTGCTTTCATGGACAAGGCAGGGTTCCCCCTTGGGCGTCCCTTTGATTTCCGAGTGGAAGGTGTGACCAGCATTTCTGCTGATACCCACAAGGTAAGGAGAGGGCAGAAGGATCTTCCAGTGCTTTCATTTTTGGGGTGTGTTTGCTGTTGCCATCCTGGCCTTCAGGCATTTCTTCTCTGTGTGGAGGAGCAGTGAGGTGCAGGGATAGGGGCTGCTCATCTCACGTGCTTTGTGCAACGTGCCAAAGTACAGGAAATGCCAGATATGAGAAGGCCTTCAAGATGGAGTCCAACCTGTGGCCAATCCCCACCTTATCAACCAGACCAGAGCATTGAGTGCCACATCCAGTCATTCCATGAAAACCTCCAGGGGTCACGCTATTCCTGATCCAGGCCAGGTGCCATTGGTCACCTGGGCACATGGTGGCTCATGTACAGCCACTGCCACCAGCACCCCCAGGCCCTTTTTCATCTTTCCAGCCTCTCCACCTGAGCCTGGAGGAGCAGGGGGTTACTGTGACCCAAAAGCAGGACCTGGCACTTTGCCTTGCTGAACCTCTGCCCATGGATCCTGCCTGTCCCACACCCTCTGCAGAGCCTTCCTGCTCTCCAGCACATCAACAAATGGGAACTTGGTGAGGACTTGGATGCATTCCCATGCCCTCCTGCTGCTTTCTAACCCTTTCTGTGCTTCTTGCAGTATGGCTATGCTCCCAAGGGCTCCTCAGTGGTGCTCTACAGTGACAAGGAGTACAGGAAGTACCAGTTCTTCACAGCCCCTGACTGGCAAGGGGGAATTTATGCCTCCCCCTCCATGGCAGGCTCCAGGCCTGGTGGGATCATAGCTGCATGTTGGGCAACCCTGCTGCACATTGGAGAGTCAGGCTATGTCGAGGCTACGAAGAGGATCATTAAAACAGCTCGTTTCCTCGAATCTGAGTACGTGGGTGCCTCAGTGTTTGGATGCTGCTCTTCAGCCGTGGGTTGGACCTCTCCTGCCAAACTGCTTTTGTTTTGTTTTTCCCTGTTAACCTGCTGGGTAGGGCCCTACTGGGCACTTCTGGGAGAACATGCTTGGTTTGTGCCCAGAGAACTGAGGGGTGCAGGCACCTTTATTCAGCTGACTTTGCTTTGAGAATTCCTTCTGCCTCTGCTGTGGCTGATGGGGGAATCTGGAGGGAGGACAAAAGAAGGGTTATTCTCTTCCTTGTTGGGGTGCTTGTGTGGCTGTGTGAGGGAAGCTGATTTTCTCTGCTGTTCTGTCTTCCTTGCTTTTCTGTCTTCCCTCTTTTCCATTTCTTTCTCAGTTTACTTGACTTTAGGGTATGTAATGACCTGGGTCCTTCAGCAAGTCCCAATGGCCTGGGCTGGGTGCATGATTTTTGGGGTGGGAATGTGCTGCTATCTGTTCCCTTCTGTAGCTTTTCCTTTAAGGCTCCAGCTGGATGGACAAAATGTCTGAACCCTGTAACCCTGATCAGTCATTTTTTTTCTCCTTCTTTTCAAGGTTGAGAAAAATTGACAGCATCTTCATTTTTGGGAAGCCAGAGGTGTCTGTCCTCTCCATTGGCTCGGACACTTTTGACATCTATCGACTATCTAACTTTTTAGCTGCAAAAGGATGGAACTTGAATGTCCTACAGTTCCCACCAAGGTGAGTATGTGGAGAGCAGGGAGTGATGTATTTAGCCAGGGTATGCAAGATGATCAACTTCTGGCCATGTGACTCTCATGATTTGCTGAGTATTGTTGTCCATAGCCGATAAATTGTCTGTAGAATTTTCCTCTGCAGAGCAGGAATTGCTTTTGTAACTGCCATTATACAGCAGTGAAGATAAAGCAATAATAATTTTGATGAGCCTGGCAGAGGACAAATCTGAGGCTCCCTTTCTATTTACCTCTGTCTAATACAAACAGAAAAATATAAGTAACCAAGGTTTTATCTTATGTTTAGTTAACTGAGGGTTTGTAGATTGATTTATTTGTTTTTACTGTCTTACTCCTGCCCACTCAAGAGGAAGGTAATTGAAAGAACAGTAAAGGGCTGATCATTTTCAGTGTGAAGTTAATCTTTGTCAGACACTTTCCTTAAGTGGGAAATTGGGCTTTTGTGGGCAAAAGAGGCCAGTGCTCCCAGATGCAGCTGCACTGAAAAAATTTTTGACTGGCTATGTGAAGCAAAGTCCAGAGAGCCTGAGGTGATGGCTCAGAGGTGGGTGCTTCCTTCTGGTGATGGCTTAGAAGCTGCAGAGGAGGGCGAGGGAAATGATGGCAGGGTTCACTGTGCTTGCAGGCAGCTGGCATTTTTCTCACCAGAGGTACCTGGAATGAGGTGAGAAACTTTAACCTGATTGTGAAGTCAAGAAGGGAGGAAGAAGGAGCTGGTTCTAGCAAGCATTTTGCAGGGATTACCCTTAGTGGGACTGCTGTTTTAAGGAGATACACAGTTATCACTGGCCACAGAAGGGCTCAGCTGCTGTTGGGTGCTCAGAGGACGTGGAGCTGTGTGTACTGGAGGTGGTTAATCTCTGCCCTCTGCTCTGCCTGCCCAGCATCCATCTCTGCATCACGCAGCTGCACACCAAGCCCGGCATTGCCGAGCAGTTCCTGAAGGATGTCAGGGACAGCATCCAGGACATCATGAAGGACCTCAATGCCAAGACCACGGGCATGGTGAGGAGGCCAGCACACTGTGAGGAGGGGGTGTTTGGGCTGAGGGTGTTTCTCCTGTGTAACAGCCTGCTCTTCTCTGCTCAGGGAGCTATCTATGGAATGGCGCAGTCCGTCCCAGACAGGAGCCTGGTGGCGGAGATTTCCCAGGCCTACCTGGATGGGCTCTACAGCACGGATGTTCCCAGCAGTGAAAAGCACATGAACGGCTCTCCCGGCCACCACTGACTGTGTGTGACAATCGGTGCCTTGCCAGCGAGCACTGGGGTGGTTCCAAAAGTTTCCTAGGGAAAGAGATTGCAGTTCCTTTGTTCCTACAATTGCAGGTCTGAGGGTGGCTTGATCTGGAAAAATTCCTTCCTTGTCTTAATCTGTTCTGAAATCTGCTTTGTTTTCATGCCCAATTTCAGTTTTAGGGCTTTTCCTCCTCCCCTCTGCCTGTTTTCATCATGGCTATTGATGGTGAATTGAATGTCCATTCCACAGCTCCAAATTCCTCAGGTATTCTGCATGTCACTTCATTCTGTGTTGTTTCTCCTCCTCAGACCTGGGATTCAGTGTCCAGCCAAGTGTTAAATTTGAGTTCTCACATTGTGTTCCATGGCTCCAGTCTTCCCAGAAGTTAATGGTAGACAGTAAATTGGAAATTTTGTTTACTCTTGAGTATTCCTGTAAGCTGCTGCATTTAACAGAGCGTGCTGGGAGCCTTGTATCTGTGTGATGCAGAGCTGATAAATTGGCAAAGGGAAGGTAGTCATGGCCTCCTTTTGAAATCCCCTCTGGAGATCTCAGTGAGATTGCAATCAATATCTGCTGAGGGGGAGAAAAAACTACACAGAATCCTTTTCTGGAATCTCTTGAACAACAGCAGAAACAGAAACCAAGCAGGTGGCGTAGGGAGAGGAACTGGATGGTACTGAAAACCCTGGGTACATCATGGCTGTTTTGCTCCCCTGCCTCTTGTAGAAGACATGCATTGACCACCCAGGAGTGCTGTTTTCTCTTGCACAAATCTGGAGGGAGGTGCAAAGCTCATTTCACTGTTCAGAACTTGAAGGTTTTACACTGTCCCCTCATGATGCTGTAGCAGAGCCAGCCAGACCCTGGCCTGTGTCACAGCCAGGGACGTCTTGTGCAGATGGATTTTTTTACCACGGTCTTTTAGTATCAGAAAGGTGACTTTTGTAATAGCAGTAATCTCAGCTCTTTGCACTGATTCTTTTAAGGCACATTCTCAAAAGGGCATTCACCATTGTGCCTTGATGCTTCTCTGGCTTTTTTTTTTGTGGCATGCCAGGGAGGGTTGGAGGGTTCAGATGTTTGACCACGACCTTGGTTATGGTCATTTCTTTATGGTACTAATTCTGAAAACAAACCTCAAAGGCAGGCTGGCCTCAGAGGAAGCACCTTGGCCTGTTAGGTAGGATAGTAGTTGTAATGAGCCAAGTTCCTTCACAGTATTAGAAAGATGCTGGGAGAAGCAGAGGAAAGGATAGGATGCAGCAAGTCAGGTGTTCCAGCCTTGGGCATGTGGCTCAGCCTTCCTATTTCTCCCCGCTGTTTTTAGGGTGAGAGAGTTTTCCCAGTGCAGCCTTGTGAGGCACTTGTGGCCTCAAGGACAAGCCAGAATCTCTTAAGTAGCGTTGGAGTTACTCCTGCAGGGCTTTCCCATGTTTCCTCTCAGCTTTTTGCATGGAGCAGAGAGTTTCCCAGGCAGAATCCCACACGTGGGCGAAGACTTTGTGCCATGTCTGCATGGTCCCGTGCAGAGCATCTGAAGGCATCTCTGTGCTGTAGCCTGTTAGCCTGAAGCTGACCCTGGCTGAAGCACAGGAATTTTAAGGAATGAGAAGGTCACTGACCAGCCCCTGTACAAACCAGTGCAGCCTTGGGCCCAGCCATTATGGGAAGGATCCTGGCTTTCCAACAGCTTTATTCCCTGTGCTAGGAGACACAAGCATTTTGGCCATCTGCCCTGAGCTTGATGACTTCACGCAAGTCTCTGAGCCCTTTAGAAATCATTGAATTGCCTGGGAGTCTCTTGATGGTGGTATCAGTTCTGGCAGTTTGTGTTGGACCTATTTATTCTCTCAAGGCCTTGCCAATGTGACCATTACTGTATCTCTGAGTTTGCAGTACTTTGGAGACAGTCTTGAGTGTCTGGCTACTGTGATGGTTCTCTTTGGAACCAAGATTTAGCAAAACAAAAATAAAAGGGAGGTACTCTTTTTGTTTCTGCTTTAAAAGAAAGAAGGGGTGAATTGGGGTGGGCTGAAGGAGAGAGAAATTCCTTTCTCCTTCTTCCCTGGTTGCTTTTTCCTCCCAGGAAGTAGATGGATCTCACAGATCAGTGCTCCATTTCACATTTTTGGATGTATTTGAAGATGTTATTTGTAAGTCAATGTATTCTATTCTGGGCTTTGCTTATTAATAATATTTGTGGGTTTAATTGTTCCATGTGTATTTGTCCTAGACTGTAAATGTAATCCTGTGGTCAGGAATAGGCCACTGTAATTCCCTGCTGTGTAGTTTTTATTCATCCTTGTCACCTAACATGTAATCTGCATCTACTTTATCATGCCAAATGGTCTTGGAAAAATGGATTTACAGGCTGTGTGATTGTTTCAAAGACAAAAAAGAATTTGATGAACTGGATTATGATCTGAAACTGGACGGTACTTTTAGACCTGGAGGGATCATCGCCACTGTTAATTCCTGTGGGATTTTCAGGTTTTCCAAGCGGGACACTCAATTCGTTGCTTGTACAAAGCACTCCTAAGGGCTTCACCTGTTCTTAGGTGCTAGAATGAAGAATATCCAATGGGACGGACCAAGAAGAGATGTGTGTCTTCATGCCATGGATTTCATCTGCACTTTTCTGATGACTTGGGGGAGAGGGGAGCGGAAGGGTCGCGTACAACACAATAATACCTTGCCCAATAAATCCACGGGGACTTTTTAATGGACAAATGGGATGAGTTGATCTGATGGCAGTTTCCTGCATTGCTCTGATTTGCCACTGTCAAACTGGAGGCTGAAATAGCTGGAGAGCTGGTGAAAATGGGCCTGGTTTGTATTAAAATGGTGCATTTAGCTATCTAGGCTCACTGAGCTCTTATTTTTCTGCTTCAGTGCTCATTTGAATGAATGAGCACCTGTTGTTCCTGGAATTTGCTCATGCACAGCCTAGTCTGTGGCAGAGAGAGTGGTTTATGGATCTTACTAACTCTGCCTGAGGGCTGCTCTGTCCTTCTGTCGAATTGAAGGTGGTGTCTGTGTCTGCATCTTGCGTGTGATGTTCAAAGATGCTGGAAGTTAAGAGCTATGGATTTTCTATTAATACATCGTAGAACTTTAAAGGGTTAAAAAAAGAAGGAAAAAAAGACCTGAACTGGGTTTTTGTAGTGTTTTTCCCCAGACTGCTGTGCTGAAAGCAAATGCTATTGGTTTCACATCAGATTGTTCATTGTATCAGTGAAGATCTTGCAACACCAAATCTACCCACAACCTCTTTTTGGGAAGTATTCCACCCTAAGCAGCCCTTAATCTGGTGCTGTGCTGCTTTTGTGCCTTTTGGTTGTACTTTCCCTGTGTTTGTGCCTTGGCTACGGCACAGGTGTGATTTTACAGAAGCAGTTTTTACCTGGCTCTGATCATCTCTTTGTCTTTCAGACCCCAGGCACTCTGAGGTGGAGGCATCTGCCATTTTTGGGTGAAGCCTTTCCGTGGCAGAAGAACCTTCTTGAGAGCAGTCAGGGCAGTACGTGCCCTTGGGAAAACCCTTTGGTATAATTTGATCAGTGAGGCCTCCTTCCAAAGAGCCATCAGGTTAAAGGAGATGTTTATTGTAAACATTTTCAGTTGGTATCCTATGAAAGGCTGGCTCCAGTCAGGGTGAGACCATGTGCCTGATGTAACACTGCTAGAGAGGGGTTACAGCAATGACAAATTGCACAGCATGTTGCTGCTGGTTACAGACAAGCCAGAGGGCTCACAAAACATGTTTAGGCAGAAACCACATTCCAGGAGGTAAGTAGCAACAACAGGGGCTGGATGGGGGCAGGCTCTGAACAGATTTACTGGTGCAGTGGTGTAACTTGACTCTGGAAGGACATCGACCTGTTGGAGCGAGTCCAGAGGAGGCACCAAGATAATCAGAGGGGATGGAGCACCTCTGCTGTGAGGAAAGGCTGAGAGAATTGGGATTGTTGAGCCTAGAGAAGAGAAGCTTTGGGGTGACCTCATTGCAGCCTTCCAGTACCTGAAGGAACCTACAGGAAACTTGGAGAAGGACTTTTTTACAACAGGAGGTAGTGACGGGACAAGGGGGAACAGATTCACACAGATTAGGTTTTGATGGGATATTGGAAAGAAATTGTTCCCTATGAGAGTGGTGAGGCCCTGGCTCAGGTTGCCCAGAGAAGCTGTGGCTGCCCCTGGATCCCTGACAGTGTTCAAGGTCAGGCTGGATGGGCTGGGAGTGACCTGGGATAGTGGAAGGTGTCCCTGCCTGTAGCAGGGGGTGGAATGAGGTGATCTTTAAGGTCTCTTCCAGCCCAAACCATCCCATGACTATGATGTGACTGACTCTTAGTAAAAGGCTCAGCAGTTGGGGATGTGGGATCACATGCCTAAGGAAGGAGTTTAAGGATGGAATTTGCAAGATCAGAGATGAATACATTGACACTGAGAAGTGCCTCCATCCATCTGAGCTGTCCTGGAGAGGCTGGCAAGGTTTCAGGCAGTCTGGATCCAGGATCTGGCTTGGAAGCGGGAGAAGGCTCTGGGTGCAGCCATCGAGGCAGGACACGGTGGCACAGTGGGGTTTTGGCTGCCTGTATCCTGGTCAGGAGAGGGAAGCTGCCACCTGCTCGATGAAGCTGGCCAGGTTGATGTCTCGCTCCGATAAACCCCCGCAGTCGTGGGTGCTCAGGGTGATGTGAACCTAAGGCAGACAGACACACAGACAGGCTGAGTGTTGCTGACAGAAGCAGCAGGGCTGGTTTCCCCCAGTGCTGCATCTGATGAGGCAGTAGCTCCAGACTGGTTAGCAAAATTCCCAGGGGTGGGAGAGGTGCTCTGGCACTTTGCCTGGTTTTTCTCCTTCCTACAGCTCATCCTGGCCACAAACTGTTACTGCTACCCCTGCCTTGGTCACAGCAGCCACCTGTACCTATTTTCAGCTCACTCTTTCCTCAGAAGTTTTTCCTGTAGCTGCTACTTGATACAGATTTCAAAAAGCAACCCCTGTTGCCAGCCTACGTCAGCTACTGCTCAGCTGGATAGGGAAAGAGGAGGAGTAAAGGATCTGATAGCTGTAGGCTGGCTGTGATAGGGGAAGAGGTCCTGCTGATGAGAACAGGATTTGCTGCTCCTGTTTTATCTCTCAAAAAAGGGAGCTGCTCCCTGAAGTCCCCACCATCCATGTTTCTTACCTTATTGTACACATTGAACCATTCAGGATGGTGATCCAGTTTTTCTGCCTGTAGAGCCACTCTGGTCATGAAGCCAAAGGCCTGCAAAGTCAGAAGGAAAGTTAACTCTGAACCATTTACTCTGCAATATGTTGGTTTTCACTCCATTACTATTAATTTTACTCTGCCTGTGTCTACATAACCCAAAGAAATGCAAGACCTGAGATATTCTGAGTTTTCTATATGTTTTCCTCGTCTTGAGGAGTGTTTCCCAGACAAACTGTATGTTGGGTTGAGCACATTGGTGTCTTGGGTAGGTTATTTTGCTCAGACATTCCATTTCAGGAGAGACACAGAGGGGTTTTTTTTGGCTGGGCTTTGCACAGGGGACTCCCTGCTCCACAATCCAGGTGTCCCAGCCTGTAAAACTCTGTGCCCCTGGTGCTCGTACCCGGTTGAAGTCCTTGAAGTGGAACTCTTTGAAGATGGCGTCTCTGCCTTCCAGCTCATTCCACCCCACGGCTCGCAGGTTTGGCAGCAGCTGCTCCCTCTCCTCTGTGCTCAGCCTGTGGGCTTTTCCTGCCTGGCACCATGGAAAGGAAAGGGAAAAGGAGCACATCAGTGTGGCAGAGGTGGCATGAAGCAGATGTTCAGAGCAGTGAGGCATCCCATGGCTTGTGGAGTTATGGGAACATGGAGGCAGCTGTGGAGTGGATGGGAGAGTTGGAATATCAATGTCCTCTGCTCCCTGCCTGGAATATATCCTGCATCTACCAAGGAAGTCCAGCTGGTCCCTTCTGTCCTCTCACCTGCAACACCTCCCACAGTGCCTGAGGAACTAAGAAATGATACCTGTGTGAAGTTAAACTCCAAAATATATCTTACTTTATTTTACGTATAATCTTCTGGGGAAAAAAAAGCTTAAAAAGCTGAAGCTCTTTTATTTTTAGATCTGAGCGTTGCTTTAGGGTTCCTGAAGCAGGAGGCCTTATCTATTTATTTCTTAATTTATTCATTTATTGGGAGCCTGCGTTAGAGGAGAAAGAAGTGGTGTGGATCAGAGATGAGTCACACTAAGCTGCAGTTCAGCTCCTTTTTCCATCTCCTTTATATTACAATGGAGTTTAAGAGGCTGTTTCTGTCTGAGAGGAACAAAGGGCAAAGGGAGGGATTGTGGCTGAGCTCTGCCTTGGGCACTTAGTTTTGAAGGGGTGGTAGTGGGAAAGCAGCAGTTCTTGGCTTTGAGGAGTGTTTATAGGCAGAGATGAAACTAAAATGAAGCTCTTGGGGATGGGGGCTGCTCAAGCCAGCTCTGCTCTGGCTCAGCAGGGAAGGCAGGAGTGAGTGCAGAGGGACACTGCTCTCTGAAATGTTATGTTCTGGCAATTAAAATTCTTTCACAGAAACACAGATTGTTCTGAGTTGGAAGGGACTCACAAGGATCATCAAATTCCAACTTGTGGGCCCTGCACAGGACAGCCCCAAGAATCCCACCGTATGCCTGAGAACATTGTCCAAACACTCCTTGAGCTCTGGCAGGTTTGGGTGAGTGGATCTTTCCAGTTGGTGATGATAAAGACCAATATCTCTTAGCAGTTTCTTTCCCTTTACATGCTGTAGAGCCAAGTGTGGCAAGTTGGATATGAGTCTTGACAAATCTGGCCCAGTTTTTTGTGGGTATTTAGTCAGGAGCCCCTTGAGACGCTTTGCTTGCACATCAATGCTCAGAAATGGCACCTTAAACAGCTGAGGCAAATCATCCTTTCCTATGGTTTCCCTGCTCCCAGGCTGTACAAAACCAAAGAACCAGCTGTGAAACATGCTTTTGTAGGTGGATCTTGCATGTTTTGGGGAAGACCCCATTCCCATGGCTGTGTGGGTGCCTACCTGTCTGTGTATCTGTGACCCTTAGAGTACATGGAAGGGAGAGTGCCAGGGTGTCACTGAACCCTGGCTGGGCGTGAGATGCTTCCTGTCCCCCTGGCGTTGCAGGATTTTTGGGGAAGGCCTTCCCTGCCTCTGCATATTTTGGCCTCACTGCATTTTGGATGGCCCCTTGCCAGGCCCGGGTCTTTCACCCTCCCCACCCCCCAAATGTCAACCCAGCGCTGGGCTGGGAGGGAAGGCAGTGAGTAAACATGACTGAGCTCAATAAACCCTCAGTTGTTGCCCTTCCCTGCTGATGGGGAGATAAGCCGGGCACAGGTAGCCTAGCAACTGGATAACGTGGGGACAGAGAATGGCTCTGCACGGGGCGCTGCCAGGGGGGCACCCTGATGGCAATAGGGCAGGGGCTGCACCAGAATTTGGGACCGGGGGCTGAAATCTGCTCCTTCTCGGTGCTAAAGAGAGAAAAGGCAAAAGCTGGAGTTGTTGCTTGGAGCAGAGGGGTGTGGATGCAGGGGGCTGGGTTCCAAACCAGCCTTCCCTGGGCATAGCAACAAAGGGACGTGGTGTAATTGTTCTCAGACCCTTTTCTCCGTTGTGACTATGTGGGAGGATGGCCCTCGGGGCTTTTTCCAGCCAGGCTGAGGTTTGGCCCACAGACCACATAGAGCCAGCTCCTCTGGCTGTGTCTTGTGATGGCAAACCCTCTGCCTGGAGCACCCCCTGCCCTCCATCCTGCTCCAATTCCTCCTTCTCCATCCCAGGACATTGACCAGTCTGCTGGGTTTGTCAGGAAGGCATGTCAATGCTTTCATGTGCTCTCACTCCTTTAAAACACACTCTTCTTATTAGGGAATTGAAATAATTTTGTTTTCTTTTGCTGTTTCTCAGCTGTCAAAAAGTTGGGATTTTTATTTTTGTTTTTTTGCCAGCAGGAAACCAAGTAGATGCATTGTGCAGCTGAGGGAAAGGAACCACCATGGGAAATTGGGAGAGTCTGAACTCTCTTTGCTCTAACCAAAATCTTCCCTTTTATAGAAAGATGGAATGGTTTGGGTGGGAAGAGACCGTAAAGGCCATCCAGTTCCACCCCCCTGCCATGGGCAGGGACACCTTCCACTATCCCGGGGTCCTCCAAGCCCCGTCCAACCTGGTCTTGGACACTTCCAGGGATGGGGCAGCCACAGCTTCTCTGAGCAACCTGTTCCAGTCCCTCTCCACCCTCACAGGGAAGAACTTTCTCCTAATGAAAGGTAGAATTTCCACCTAGGAGAAGGTAGAGGGGACAGCCCTGGGCGAGCAGGGAGAGCTGGAATGGTGTACTCCACAAGGCCCACGGTCTTTTGCTGCCGTGGAAAAGCCGATTTTCAGCCGGCCTGGGTGTGTTGCAGGGCTGTGCAAATGGAGCACACCTGGGGGTCGTCCTTGCCCTACAGAATGTGAGGGGGGGTCGTTGCTGGCGGACCCTTTCCCTCCCCCTGGCAGAGCAACGAGCCTGGAGAGCGCTGCCTTTGGAAATTCAGCAGCACCGGCGGAGCTCCTGCGTTACTGATTAACCACAGCGCAGCGCTCTGCTCCTTTCTCCCTTCCCTCCTGCCTCTCCTCGGAGCCTCCAGTCGCCGCCGAAACATTTCTGCCTCCGAAAAGGCAGAACAAACCGCCGGCTTTCCCAGCAGCGACTTACCATGGCCCGCGGCTCTCCGTGGCCTCCGTCCCCGCTGCGGGTCGGGTGATGCTCGCCGCGCCGGATCCCGCTGGAGTCGGGGCTTGTCCGGGATGGTGGGAGGCGTGGCGAGGCCAGCGGGTCCACCCACGGCCAGCCGAGCCTTCCCAGCACTGGCCACCTGCCTGCGGGGCCTCACGGGGCCGAGGGGCTCGGGGGATGCCCAAATGGGGTCTCTTGGAAGCCCCGCAGGACGAAGCCGCGATGCGTTTCCCCGTGAACCGCCCAGCCCTCTCCTGCGGGTCACTTCCTTAAGCTGGGGCACAAGGAAAAGGTGGAGCAGGATTCAGGGGGCAGGTGAAGCCGGTACCGCTGGATGCTGCTGGCAGCACGTGTGAGGAGTGTTTGCCTGAGCGTTTTCATGAGCTGGGTGCACCGATCATCACCAGCTGCGTTGTGTGGGACAGCCGGGACTAAGACGGGGACTGAGAGCCGTGGAAATGGGGCAGAAGGCGGCGAAGTGCCCCACAACACTTCCGAGCGTTTTTAAGGTGTTTTCTGCCGTTGCCGAGGGAATGGTGCGTTCATGGATGCTGAGTGCTGCTCCCTGGCATTTTCCCTCTCCAGGCCAGATGGATTTGTGCCCATGTCCTGCAGCTCGTCGTCTGCTAAACCCATTCACATGATGGGCAGTTTTCCAGTGCTGACAATGATTTTTTTTTACTGTGCTGGTGTACGTGGCAGACAGAAATTCAGCCCCCTGCTATTCCCTCATGGCTTGCTTCACCTTTGAAGCAACTAATTCCAGATTTTTGTTTTTTTTTTAATACAGTGTGATATACATACTCTTGTGCACACTTTGTTTTCTACTGTAAGGGATTGTGGGTACCACAGAGATTATTTGTTTTTTCAGCAGGGAAGTTAGAGGGAAGCAAATTTCTCCCTCTCCCTCCCCTCCCCTCCATTTGCCATGGTAATGAAAAGGAAAAATGAGCATCTTTTGTATCCCGGGAGATCCTGAGTGTCTGTCCGGGGAGAAAAGACTTGGAGAGCAATGAAGCACCTCAGAAGAAAATAATTGTGTGCAGATGCCAGGCTGGGAGCTTTGCTGTGGATGGCAGGAGGAGGTGTGCTCTGAGGTTTCCAGCAATGAAATCAGGAGGTGGGGTTGCTGATGAGGTTGGCAAAGGCCAGCAGAATATTTTCCTGGCCTAAGTTGGAATTGCAGGATTGGCAGTTCCATCACAGCCCAGCAGAAGAGCCCCTGTAAATAACAGTTCGAACAGGTGAACTGAGGGCAGCTGGGCTGAGTGAAAGTGCCCCTGTTGGCCTCCCTATTGATCTGGAGATGTGCAGGAAGCAACTCCATCATGTTACCTGGCTTTCCCTTCATTGGATTTTGCTCCAGCCTGCCTGGGAGCTGATCCTATTTCCCTTGGAAACACGTGTGCTGCCAGTGCAGAGCAACTGATGGCCACCTGAGCTCCCTAGAGGTGAAGAACATCAGGAGAAAAAGGATTCCTTTCACTGTCCTCTGACTGCTCAGCTCCTTTGTAATGGCATTTTCTCTCCTGGGTGATAAATGCAGCCTTAACTGCCAGCATTTCATAGGAGTGGTCTCTTGCAGAAGGATGGGCTGGTCCTAAAAAACAACAGGGGTAGTTGTGATTTTCCTCACTCTACTTCTCAGTGTGGAATTGTGTCTGGGGGAATCCTTTGGCTGACTCCAACTTCTGAACCTCGAAGTTTCTCCCTCTACACAGCTTTGATTTCTCTTTCTGAGATGGGACCCTTTAGTTTTGTTTTTAATGATTAATTGAGGGGTGTTGGGCAAGGTGTTTGCTCAGACCAGTTTGCAACCTGTCCAAGGGGTGAACTTGTTTACTGGGAACAGATTTTTGCTCTTTTTCCCTCTCCTTTTTGTCTGTTTTACAGCTGTGCTGCTTTTGGTGGCAGCTAAACCCACATATGTACAGGATTCTGCATATTTGGAGGGGGGTCTCATATCACTCACCTACTGACATTCTTATTTTGTCAATAACATTTTAACGAAATATTTCTGACCCTGAAAGCTGCTTTGCTTGAGAGCAGTGTTCTGTCTCCCTTCTCAAAATTTGCTTTTTGGATTTTCCCCTCCCTCCTCATTTCCCTTTCTCTGAAACATGTTGATGGCCCAACAGAGCATCAAGTGTTGTTTGGGTGGGCTGCGTATTTGTTGTTACCCAGAGAAGCTGTGACCCAAAGGGTGTTTTAAACTAGGGTGGGCCAAACTCTTTCATCATCTGCAATCTGAAGAATTGCTCTCCCATGGCACAATAGATTTAATTAAAGAGTTTGTTTAGCACTGGAGGGGATTTATGGCAGGTGTGCCAAGTTTAAGTTGACAAAAGGGCCCAATAAACAGAAATGAATCATTAATTAATTATGCGTGAGAGTTCCTCTTGTAGCAGTGTTTTATCAAAATCAGTGAGGCCCTCAGAGCAATGAACAAAATAAATCAGAGGCCGGCAGAAACTGGGGCTTTGTTCTGCTCACACTGTGTGTTAGGGGAAGGTCTTTTGTCTCAGGTAGAGTTGCAGGTACCCTGCATGGAAAATAAGATGGGGAAAAAATGGCAATAAAATGGCATAACCACTTCTAATGTGTCAAAAACATGAATCCCAAAGTGGAAGGTGACTGCTTCCAGGAATATCAGAGCATGTAGGTGTGAGCAGTGTTGCACTGAAGGGAGTTTGCCAGAGGATGATGCAAATCTGAGTCCAAAGTATCCAAGAGCACTTTACTGTGGATCCCTTTGGCAGCATCAGACTGGAAGACACCGCCCAGTCCCAGCCAATGCATGGAGAAACCTGGCATGGTTTAGATTTGGAAACCCAGAGCTGGGACAGAATAATCCTGTTTGGACACTGTGTTTGCCCTTGACACCAAACACAAGGGCCCTGGGTCCTGGCAGCTGAGGTATCCCTGTGTCACAGCTCTTGTCCTCCAGCTTCCCAGGCGTTTGCTCCATGATCCGTAGCGGACAGCGGTGAGATCATGGAGTTTGTGGCCTTGCCAAGGTCACCCAGGTCCCTGCAACAGGATGCATTTGCCCCGGGGGAAGGCAATCCATCAAAAAGGCCTCCTCCCCACCCCTTGTTTTGTCTGGTTTGCTGATGGATTAGTCCTGTAACTCGGCTTCCCTGGGCACAGCTGGAGCCCGGCAGGCGCAAGGGAAGCTTCTTGTATTCGTTCAGCTTATTTCCTGACTTTCAGTCCAAATTTGAGTCTCTTTGTTAAACAGGTTGGATTTTCTGGCAAATTTGCAGGGGTTGCAGAGGGTGAGTATCTTGACAGATCTGGAAACCGTTTTCCCATGTTAAAGAGTTTTGTTCCTTGTTTATTCAGGGAGGGTTCGGCATTGCATGTTAAGCGGCTGCTGCACAGCCACATCTTGTCACTAGGGGTCAGGAAAATGCTGGGAAACCGGAGATGTTCCTGAAACAGCAGTTCCTTGCAGGAGGGCACAGGATGAGGGCTCTCAGAAACCTACCTGCCTGCTCCCGAAACCAGGAGGGGTTCCTGGCACTGCCAGCCCTGCGAAAGCGTGGCTGTTCTCTGTGAGGTCGCTCGTCAGCTGCACCTTTGGGATCAAGGTGTTTCCCTTGAGAAGCATCTCCAGATCATTTGGTGTGTTCCAGAGCACCATTGCTGGGACACGCTTGCATGGGGGTGTCTCTCCAGCCACAGTGCTGGAGATCGTGGAATAGTTTGGGTTGGAAGAACCTTAAAGCCCATCCAGTGCCACCCCCTGCCATGGGCAGGGACACCTTCCACTAGCCCAGATTGCTCCAAGGCCTGTCCAGCCTGGTCTTGGAAACCTCCAGGGATCCAGGCCACAACTTCTCTGGGCATTTTGTTCTAGTCCCTCTCCTCCCTCACACAGAAGAATTTCTTCCCAATATCCCCTCCAAATCTCTTCTCTTTTAGTTTAAAACCATTCCCCTCTGTCCTATCACTCCAATTCCTGGTGAAGAGACCCTGTTCAGCTTGTAGGTCCCTACTGCAAAAGGCTCTGCTAAAAGCTTGATCCCAGATCATTTGGCTGCCATTGCTGTTTTCAAGTCCTGGAAGTCTTAAGGTTTTATTCCCAACTTTGCAATTGTAGGAAAAAAGCAGTAAGGGGACAGAAGAGGGGCCCTGGGTGTGGATGTCAAGGTGAGGCCTATCTTTTCAAATGTTTTATGGGGCAGGATTAGAGAATGTAGAGAGGCTTTTGAGCAAACAAACCCTCTGATCAGAACCAGAAACATCAGGCTACAGAGCCAGGTGAAAACAGCTGCTCAGAGATTAGTGAGGTATTTAACACCTGGGGATGCTTTAGAAGGAAGGAGTGACTGTAACATAGAGGAGAAGGGGAGAGGAGAGAAGATGTGCTAAGGCAGCAATTTCCTTGCAGGCAGAGAAGCAGCTTATGGGTCATGGCACGTGATGAACTGCTAGAGGGGACAGGGGCCAACTCCAGGAGCTTTGCTATATGGTAGAGCTGTGAATTTTATTTCCTAAATCTGCCTTTGGGTGGTGTTTCATAGTAGTATTTTTTTTCCCGATGAGGGCTGAGAGAGCAGACAGAGTGGGGTTTTTTTTGTGTGTGTGATAAATGGTCGGCTGGTGTCTGGGGGGTGTGCCTGTCTCTCACAGATTGTCTGTGTGGGAGTGTGCTCGGGTGCTCAGCTTCATCTGTAGCCTTCCCAGGAGGGCGGTGGGGGAGCTGGGGAAGTGTGAAAGCAGGGGGTAGTATCCAGGCATGCAGCATAGTGTACAGGGAAAATTGTACACATTGTCAAATTTTGCATTTTTCTTACTGCAGAACCTGCTACTGGAAACTCATGATATTCATGTCAGGTGCAGCACTGATTTTTTTTCCTTGTTAGCATTAAACATCCTCTTTTGATGAGGTTACTCTCTTATTTACATTACCACCTCTCTTCCTCCCCAGCCTAATGAGCTTTGTTCTGCTTCTCACAAACTGAATTGGTGTGCTCTGCTTGTTCTTGCTATTAGTGGGAAGGACCACTGGACCATGCTGTCTGCGCTGTTTGTTCGAAGCAGGATCAGAATTAATGGGAAAATTGTGTACGTGGCAATCTTAAGAACCCAAAATGCCACTGTGCCTCACCCACTGGGGGTAGCAAATTAGATAACAGAGCAGCTTGCTTCAAAGTCTGGGGATAAAGAATTCGTGAGGCAGGCATGGCGAGGAGGGGAGAGATGAAATACTACAAAGTGTCATTGATTCACAGCCTGGGCTGGGAACTTTGTGGATGTGCTGCAGCAAAATGGAGCTGTGTGTGACTCCAGCCAGCTCTGCTCCCCACTGTGATATCTGTGTTGTGCTTGGTAGGGTTTGGGGCTCAGGAGGAGGGACCTGTCACTTGTGGTGGTTTGTTTCAGCTCCTGGACTGATGCTGACATCCCTCTGAAGGGCTGCTGAAGGTTGTCTGAGTAGTGCCTTGGACTCGTCTTGGAAATGACTCCTCAGTGTTTATGCCCTTGCAAAGCCCGAGTGTTGGAGCTGGGGGGGAGGAAGGAGAAAGGGAGGTGGTTGTTTCTGACCCAGAGAAGAAAATCGCTGGTGCTGTGAGTTCCTGGGGGACATGTGGCACCAGCTGTCCTGTGTTATCATCTCAGAGCTAATGTCCTGTGGCAAGAGAGCTTTCACTGGGAACTGCTGCTGCCTGCTCGAGGCACCGTGGGCAGTGAAGATGTTGGTGACAGTGTTATAGTGCTGGGAAAGAGACCCAACTCCATTCTGGAAGGGTGTAGATTTAGATTAGATGTTAGGAAGATTTAGATGAGATATTAGGAAGAAATTGTTCCCTGTGAGGATGGAGAGGCCCTGGCACAGGGTGCCCAGGGAAGCTGTAGCTGCCCCATCCCTAGAGGTGTCCAAGGCCAGGTTGGAGGGCTTGGAGCAACCTGGGACAGTGGAAGGTGTCCCTGCCCATGGCATGGGGTGGAACTGGATGATTTTTTAAGTCCTTTCCAACCCAAACCCTTCTGGGGTTCTTGTAGGATTTCTCTCAGCCATGAGCACCTCAGAAGGTCCTTGTCCTTGGAGAGGTTGATCCTCATGCTGGTCACACGAAGGGAAGGACAGGAGCAGGAGTGTGTCCCACAGGGGCAGACAATGTTTGTTCATGGCATGGGAGCGTTTCCAATGTGAGGGCATATCAGGGAATCCACCTCTAATGCATCATCAGGCTCAGGAGAGCTCACCAATGGCTTTGAACAAACTGCCTGCAAAGTAAAGAAGGAGCAGACCCAGTGGCCAAGGGCAGAAGAAGAAGGTGAACAAAACAGGAACTTTTCTGTTCTTTTCTTCTTGTTTTTTCTGCCCAAACTCCTATTCCCGCTGTGACAACAAAAAGGATGAACAGCCCCAGGGCAAGCAGGAGATGTGATATTGCCCACCATGGCAGCAAGCACTAAAGTCAGCAGGATCAAAATGCAACCTCTGGGCAGTAGCAGCAGCATCACTCAGTGAAGGGAGGGTTTTTCTCCAGGTATTGATCAGCAGTTTACAACAAACGCCCAGCATGGAAATAAATACAGGTTCTGTGGTGGTGCTGCAGACCTGAGCCCGAGGCCACAAGGAGCTCTGCAATAACTCAGTGTCTCTTCTGATGCACAGTGCAGCAGGTGAGGCTGATTCACTCAAGCCTGGTGACTGCAGCTGCTCTGCCTTCTTAAGCAGGTAACTGAGGGTTTATATGACGGACAGGTGCCTTAAATCAGCTCAAGGGTTTGAGAGTGCCTCACCCCAACAGCACCGTGGAAATTCAGCCTTGCTTTTATGGGCTAATTCAGCTTAGGGCAGGAGGGAGAACTGTGATGTTTAAAAACACTTGCAGGGTTGGGCACCCTCCTGGTGCCACTGCAGTTCTGCAGTGTACAGATGTGGCTGCTGTGAGGGGGAAGGAGTTGAGAGCCCACCTGCTGTGTCTTGCCCCCCTCATCTGCACAGCAAAATTTGGGATCTGAATTGTTGTGTCTGGAGCTCAGGTGTGGACTGCAGCATCAGGCTCCCTTTTTGATTAGTGGTGCATAGCTTTCATTAATTAATGCTGTGAAATACCTGCTACAAACCAGAAAATCTGACTGTAGGTGCTGTGGTTCTGGGGCATGTTTCGCGTGTTCATTGCCAGAAGTCACCAAGCAGGAGAAAGGAGTTGGGGAGAAGGTTTTTTGCTGTCTTTGTGCTACCATCTTCAGATGAAATTTGAGGGACAACCTGAGATACACTTCAGGTTTAGTTTAAGGGAAACTAGATTGACTTTCATTTTGTTTGCTTCCATTTACACTGCTGGCAGATTTAGCTGTACTTTAGTGCATGGAATTGTGGGTTTTCCTTACAGAGCTCCAGAAGGGGTATTTTAGAGCTTGTGGGAAACGAGCAAAGTGGGGAACAGGCCAGAATCTTTCCTCTCTTTGCCCTGTGCCTCTGTCTTCATTGGCAGTAAGCATGGTGCAAAACCCACCTATCTCACTTTCCAAACCTCTGTAGGCAGTGGTCAAGCCTGCTGTGTCAACAAAAAACATGAAGACCTCTGCTTTCTGCTGAGGCAGAAAGATAATTTGTGGCTCAGGCATGACTGAGATGTTAGGTGCCAAAATTATGACCATTCTGTCAGATTGGCTGGATAATTTTTACTCCTAAGCCTTCCACCGAGACGATTTTCAGTGCTTAGAAATTAGTCTTACTCTGCAGAGCTGTCAGTGTCTCCCAGCTGTGTCACTGTGTGCTCTAACAAATGTGTGGATATGTGATAGAGCTATTTCATCATCATTCCCTGCACTCCTCCAGACACCTGGGAAGCTTATCTTAAGTGCAGCTCTCTTCTCCCAGGGGTCACTTTTGTTAATTTGTTTTTTGGTTTGTTTTCCAGTAGTGTAGAAAACGTCTATAACAAGCTGCTTGTTGTGGGGTTGTTTTGTGGCTTTTTTTTTATTTTTTGGTAGGCTGTGTAGACACACAGGGAGAAAGATTTCATGTTTTGAGTAGATTATGCTTGAAATGGATGTGGGGAGGTTTTTTTTGTAGAGGTAGGGAAGTGAAGCAAGGAGAAATCGAGACCTCAAAGTGTTGAACACTTAATTCTGAGTAAGAGTTTGCATCCTCAAAAGGTAAAAGGTTGTAAAGGGGGGCTGTGCTGAGGTCTCTTGCCAGGTCTGAAAGGGGTGGAGATCCCCTTGCAGAAAAGGAATAGCAGATCCTTTGGGAAAAGGAGCATCCATTCGCTGACCTCTCCCAGCACCAATCCATGGCCACGATCACAGATCAGTCACCTTCACCCCCCACTGGTCCTCCCTGAGGACAACTGGCCCTGTAACAACACAGCTCTTCCTCGCAGGAAGTGGAAGGGGTTTTGCCTTTGTTTCTTGTGGTGAAGGTGAGCTGAGAGCCTACAGTTGCCTCATCCTTTTGGCTCTGCTTCCCGACTGATTTGGGTTCTATTATTAGCAGCTGATGTGCTGCTGGAGTCACTCTCCTCCTAACTCTGCTAATTAATCAATGTGCCCTGTGACAGCTCTTGACCATTAAATAATATTCATTAGTATCCAGACCCCAACAGTATGGATGAACCCATCTATCTTCATTAGCTCTTGGATTTCAACATCAGGAGCAGGAGCCAAAAGGGACACTAAAAGGGCACTTTCCTTCCTCATCCTAGTGAAAACTGACCTTGATGATATTTTTCTTTCTTCCCCTCCCTGCCCCTTGTGTGTTGGTCACAAGGAGGAGATGGGCAGTAGCTTCAGCTCCTCTCCTTATCCCAAGTGACCATCCTTGGGGAAAAAGGAGATAGGATGTTCTTTAAAGGTGGTAAATATCACAGGATTATCCTCATTTTGTAAGGAATCCAAGAATGTCTCTTGGGTCATGAAGGAAAGTAAAGGTGAATATTTATTGATGTCTGAATTACCTTCTTCATCCTAATGATTAACTTGGCCAGTGGTGAAGCCACATCTGCACACAGGTAACCCTATATTGTCCAGACCTGTCTGCACAACCAGGAAAGAGGAGTTACATTTTTTGGATGTGTTTCCTGACCCAGCCAAACATCTGGTGTTTTCCTGGGAAGCCACAGCTGCGTGCTCACCCTTGCTCCCCAAAATGAGAGGGTATCGCTGTCCTTGCTTGTCCCTGAGGTTATTTCCTGAATGTTCCTGCAACACAGCAAAAACATGGTCACGTTGGGAAGTCATGTAATGTCCTTCCTGCCGGGTGAATCTGCCCTGAAACAACTCCCCCTTTTGTCAGATTAAAATTATTTAAATTGAAGAGCTGAAAGGATTCAGTGAGACCTCCTGAGATGTTGAAGTCTGTGCCCTCCTCTTGGGTTATACCATGTGATCCTCCAATCCCCCATGAATGTCGTGGGGGTGGTGGATTTGTCTCCTGCTACCAATGCCATGGATGGCCCAGGGAGGGATTGGGCTGGGGATAATTTCCCTGTGTCTCTCAGACCTTTTGGGCCTTGCTCCTTGCAGCACCGTGGGTGTTGGAGATGAACAACAGATGATATTTTTGCTCCTTGCAGGCTCCTCTACTCAGGCTTTTGTGGTTTGCTCTCTGATTTTCCAATAGTGTTCCTGGAATTATTTTTTTCCCCTCCTCCTGTAGATCTTAATTTGAATCTACCTCTGTTGATACTGGTCTGCTGAGAAGATGAAAATCAGTCGTTTTCCTGGAGCCACCACTGTAAGTTATTTATACAGTGATTAGTTAAAGCTTCAGATATTTAATGCAACCTTTAAATCACATATCCACCAACAGCAATTGGTCACATAAAACTTCATTGAGTGGTATCTATCACTTACTGTTTTTCTCAATATGTGCATATATTTAATTTTCCACCGACCTCTCACTGATATTTTCTGCTGAGGAACCAGTAAATCGAGGGGCTTCATAAAGTGTTTTGTTGCATGGCTCTGAGTGAATTACTTGTAAAGGGAGCATGGAATATAAAAATTCATCTTGCAAGGAAGTTGCCCTGTTGGATGAATCCCATCTCTATGTTAAAACAGGCTCAAACCTTAAAATGCAATGTATTTTCACAAGATGAGTAGTTAGTAAAGGTTTTTCCACCCAGCCAGCTTTGAATATTCAACCTGGTTGGTTTTGCTTCTGTTTTTTACCTCTTCTTCTTAGCTTGTGGGACAAGAGTGGCTTTGTGCCAGGGGTTCAAAACTATACCTGTAAACACCTGAATTCAAAGGTATGGTCAAAATTTAATGGTTTTAAGTCGGCTCAGAAAGTCAAGTTCTTAAGGTTAGCAGAGGAAATGGAACCTGAAAGAAACATAGGTAGGAAATGTAAAGCTGAAGCCTAATGAACTTCATTTATGGAAGAAATGGGAATTAAAATAAATGAGACAAGGTTAGCCTGCATCAAGTAGCAAGAGAATATTCCAGCTGTAGGAGCTGGGCTGGGCCCAACCCTGCAGAGACCCTTAAAGTGAAGCATTTGGACACCTGTTCTCACACCCTGAGTTTGTTGAACTGCTCCACCAGGGTCTGAACCTGACAGTGCCTGGGACTGGGCAGGTTGGGTGCCAGCCTACACACTCAAGTGCTTCTGTGCATGTCTCATCTTTGACTCAGATTTGGGATTTCCCTCATCCTGGAGGTGAATTTGCCACTCACTTCTGTGGCAAATTAACTTCAGGCAGGGTTAGCTGCTGCTGTTGCTGCAGCAAAGGCCTGTGTTTTAGCCTGTGGTGTAATTAGGTCATTAATTAAATACTCTCTGAATGCTTCCTCATCCCTTTTTTGAAATAAGGATGGAGCCACAGTCTCTTTGGCCGAATTGTACTTGGTGGGCTGAGTAGTAAAGCCAGAGTGGCAGGTAAGGGTGGTGGAGGGTCCTTCCTGTGCCTTCCCACCCAGTGTGAGTACTTCACTTCTCATTATATAACAGGAGCTTGACCTCTTTTTAACTGCACTTAAAAGCAGTGTAGCCCCTTCCCAGCATTGCTGTGGCACAAGGGAAGGGGAAAAAATGTCCACAGACTTCAGAGGACCTTTTCCAGGTGTGAGTGAGCAAGCTGCTGCTGTATCTGAAGTTCAGAGCCAAAGACTATCTCAATACATTGTATTTAACTTTGTCCAATTCCCTGTCCATTTTCTGCAGTGATAAAACCCCTATTGCTCTTTCATCTCTCCCCCTTTTTTCCCAAGTAAGTTCTGTGAAAGTGGTGTTTGGGGGCAGTAAATCACAAAATGGAAGCCTGCGTTCATGAAATGCTTTATGCCTCCCTCCATCAATATTTCAACGTGCAACACAGACACCAACATTTCATTCTAATTACGCTGCAAATTTCCTGGCCAAGGGAGAGAGCTGAACTCTGCAAGGCAGCCCAACCCCATCCCCATCTCCTCCTTGCCGTGGGATGCCTGCAACATCCAATTATCCGTGGGTTTTGTTCATCTGAGTCACGGGGCTGTGTGCATGCCTGCTGCACAGGAGGAAGGCTTCCAGCTGGGCTGACTCTGACTCTGACTCTGGCCCGGCTCCTTCTTTTCTTGCCCTGGGGTGGGAGAGGTCTTGGATGTGTCTGTGGGAGCAGGCTCGCTGCCTGGAGCCCTCCAGCAGGCAGGAAGGGCGATCCAGCACAAGCAGAAGGTTTGGGAAGATAGGCTCTGACAGTGATTGGAGGCAAGGGAAGGCTTCCCTGCTACAGTGTCACGATTTTAAATTGTCCTTCCTGAGGCTGCTTTAGTTGCAAGGACTGTTCCCGTTTGCTGAAGAGACAGAACGTAACAGAGATGTTCAAGTCACTGAATGACACTGGCAAATCACCCTGTGCCCTTGTGTGTAGCCCTTTTTGGGAGGTTTAAGAGATGGTCACCTGCAACTGAGAGGCAATACAGGAATCAACGGCTGTTCATTCAGTTAATGCACCAAACTGCAAAATGCTTGCCAGAATCACAGAACAGTTTGGGTTGAAAGGGACATTAAAGGCCTTCTTCTTCCACCCTCCTGCCATGGGCAGGGACACCTTCCACTATCCCAGGTTGCTCCAGGCCCTGTCCAGCCTGGCCTTGGGCACTGCCAGGGACCCAGGGGCAGCCACAGCTTCTCTGGGCACCCTGTGCCAGGGCCTCCCCACCCTCACAGACAACAGTTTCTTTCTAATACCCAATCTAACCCTCCCTCTGTCAATTTAAAACCATTGTCCCTCATCCTGTCACTATCAGCCTGTGTAAAAAGTCACTCTGACTCCTTTTTATACGTCCACATTTAGGCACTGGAAGGAGCTTTTAGGTGTCCCTGGAGCCTTCTCCAGGCTGAACCACCCCATGTCTGCCAGCCTGTCTTCATGGCAGAGGTGCTCCAGCCCTCAGAGCACCATCATGGCTGATACTGCCATGTCCTTCCCAAAAATCTCACAGCAGATGGTCTCAACATACAGCATTCCCAGGTATGTGAGGCAGGATGAAAATCCACATGAGAAAAGGCAGAAGGAAAGGAGGGGGGGCCCTAATGCAAAGGAAATATGTCCCTCGTGGTGGTGCTGTTCCATCATTGTCAATTAGCAGCAGAGTTAAATCCGTAGCAGCTGGTGTGGGGTGTGACTGGAGAGAGGGCACCGAATTGGATGGTTTATCAGTGTAATTCAGTATGACAATTCCTGTGGTTGTATCCTGAAGACAGAGGGAAAGGTGGGGAGAGGGAGCAGCACCCGTGACACACACGAATGCTAACTGGAAGGGAAAGAGGCATTCATTCCTTGTTAGCACACGCAGACGTGAATGCACTGATTTATGTAACTTCCCAAAGCCTGGCTGCTGCTGCCCGCAGAACCCTTCCTAAAACACACATCCAAATTAAGATGCCACGCAGCAGACAAATTGCTCCATGTGCAAACTTTGTTTGCAAAGTCAACGTTTTTGCAACAGCTTTTTAAAGCCCTAAAAAAACCCCAAACGAGCTGTGTGGAGAAACAAATACCCCGGTGTTGCTGGTACCAGGAGATGGTTTTGAGGCAACAATCTCGAGGAAAACAGCAGTTCAGGCTTTCAGGGACGAGGGTTGGCATCTTTGGATATGGATTCACTAAAATTAATTCAAGTCCAGGCAGCACCAAAGGAATGATTTAACAAATGAATCACCTGCCTGAGCACTGCAATTTGGGATTCTGGAACTGAGGGCTACACTTTTGAGCTGAGAGGGAGAGTGTGGGATGTGTTATGCTTCACCCAACGTCTTAATGCAGCATTTCCTGTGCAAAGGAAAGTGTGAAAAGTGAAGTTAAAGCTGTGATCCCTGTTTTTTTCTTTTCCCTGGGACTGGTGACTCCCTTTTACTCAGAGCTACAGCAGACTGGCAGAGGAGCTCTCAGGTGGTGTTATCCATAGGGTGATGGGAATTTTCCTACTCCATATGTGTGTGTACAATGCTCAAACCATGTTAGGGCAAGAACAGAGCGGTTTTGGAGAACCTTTCCTTGGATCTCCTTGAAGTCTCTCTAAAAGAGTTTTACTGGAGTCCTGCTTATAGAAAAATTAATCTGGTTGTAGTGACAGAAGGTGGGGAGGCAAGGGCAAGGCAGAAGGCCCTGAAAGAAGGTTGATTTACAGAAAAACTATCATAGCTCAAAAGGCAAGTCTTCATCTGCAAGCCTTGAGAGAGTCACCAGGGCTGGGAGCTGTTAGAAGGATGTGCCATGGGATCAGAGGTAGGGGCAGCACCAAAAGGCATTTCTGAAGGGATGGGAATAGCAGTCCTGGTTGCTTGCAAGGAATATTTCCTTGCTGGTCCTGGGATGACCCAGACAACAGTGGTCTAACAACCAGTGGTCTTGGACAGGAGGGTTTAAAAGGAGCTGAAATTTATCTGTCCTCACAGGAAATGAGTGCTGGCAGGTTTGGGTTGGTCTGGAGGAGAAAAGAGGTGTCTGGATGGGCAGAGTTGATTGCCAGGTGAGTTTGCCTCCCTGTGTGGTACAGCACTTGCTCTAAGTCAGTCTTAAAGAACCTGTGGCTGCTGAATGTGGCCTGGACGTGTGTAGCCAGCAAGGATTTTTGGGGTGGGACCTTTTGGTCCGGACCCTGAACAACAGGAGTGTTAGGGAGGAGAAAAGGAAAATGGCAGTGTTTTCTGAGTGCCTGCTCCCCAAATACTCTTAGGCACATCTGGGTGCAGCAAAGAAATAAACAGAAAGGATCTACTTACAAGGTTATGGGTTTGCTATCCTTGGATCCTGTTTGAATACACTCTCTCCCAGAGTTGTTTTGCATTTCACCAGGGAGTCTTTTGTCTAAAGGGCATCGCTGCTACAGCAGAGTGGAGCTGTCCCTGCCCCTGCTTTCTCCAGTGGATATCACATTTCATTACCCTGATGAGCCGGAGCCAATTCTCCTGCTCGTGTTAATTTGCCCACAAGCCAGCCTGTGTCACGTCCGCAAGAAGTCTGTGACATTTTCCAGCCTCCCCCATCCCTCCCGGTTCCAAAACCTTGAATAATAATAATAATCACAGCCTTGTCCCTTTTTCTACTTCTTGTTTCTGAAACGGAGGGGCTGAGACATCCCCTCAGCCCTGCAGTGCCAGCCCCGGGCTGGGTGAGTGTGGGAGGCATCCCCCTCCCAGGGCTCTGTGTTTGTGTCCTGGGGGCTGCCAGGGCTCACGGCAGGGCTGCTGTGTGTGGAAGAGTAGAGTGCTCCTATGCACTTAATGCCTTCCTACCTTTTTTCCCCTCCCCAAAGCATGGGTGCATCCCTAAAGAAAGGGCCACATCCCTGTTTTAAACCCAGGATCTGAGCACTGCTGTTTCCTCCACACCTTTTCTGGGAGGCACTCGTAAGGATTTAAATTTAGATGCATGGGGGCAGGTGAGAAGTAAACTATGTGTGTTTCTGTGGTGCTGCTCCTTTACCACAGCTCCGGTTTGATCCATATTTTGGATTATGTTGGTGGGACAGAAGAGTTCTGGCTGTTTTTCCAAAATGTTTGTGTGCAGAAGTGTGAATTGAGGTGGTCAGACACTGAACACGCTCCCCAGGGAATGGTCATTGCCCCAAACCTGCCAGAGTTCAAGGAGCACTTGGACAATGCTCTCAGACAGGGTGGGATTGTTGGGGTGTCCTGTTCAGGGCCAGGAGTTGGACTTGATAATCCTTGTGGGTCCCTTCCAGCTCTGGATATTTTATGATTCTATCAGATGTGCTTCTGCATTTATCACAGAGAATATTAATGCATGTTCTTTTTGCTTTAAGTAATGAAGCTTCTGCTTTACCTAATGATATGTGATGATAATTTTGCTGTTCTACAAGCCTGAAGCTGAGCTATTGAAAAAACATCGGTGCTTGTATCAACCTAACCTTAAGGACAGGTATTAAATGCTCAAGAAATCAAATAAGCTCTAACAGGACAGAGAAAATTAGCTCCTGATTATTGGTAGTTTTAAGAGAGATGAAGGAGCACTCTTTCAAAATACTTTTGTGCTTATTTCCCTCATCCAAGCATCCCAAGAAGGCGAGGCTGCAGCTGTTCCTCCTGCTCTCCACTGGTTATTGGGCCTTTGGGATAACCTTGGTTCTCCATATTCAGGTTTTTAGAAGAAAGGCTAATGCACATTTGTCCATAAACCCCACTCTGGAGATGCTGAGAGGCTTTGTACAGAGAGCATGAGAGCCTGGAGCACATTTGGACAAGAGCACTTCCAGGAGAACTGATTGAAAGAGAGCTTCAGAATAAGTATGTGAAGGGGCCTTTGAATGGGGTTGGCTGTAACACAAAGCTGCTCCTGGAGAGCTCTTTGGCAGAAGGAAAGAGGCTCTCGTGAAGAATTAGTTGTGTGTTGTATCAAAAGATGCGGGGTCAGGGATTGGAGTAAGTGGGTCTTATTGTAAATGGATCAAAGAGATCCGGATACAGAAACTAGGGCGGGAGATAATAACAGGCACGAGTCACCACTACTGAAACATGAAGCTCTGAACACTTAAAATGTGGTGAAAAAGGTCCAGGAGCTTCCCTCAGCCCCAAACAACCAGGATTGTGAGGTGGCAGCAGCAGCAGCGGTGCCTGGGGTGCCTCCACCCAAATGGAACCGGTAAGAAAGGAGATGTCAGGACAGCTGAGAGCTTGCAGTGGATACCTGGATACTCCTGGAGAAAAAGCTGAAATCTGTACAATGTGTGCACAGGTGGGCCTGTGGTGGGAGGTGGCTGAATTAGAAGGGACAGGCTGTGAAATATTACAGGGACTGAAACAGAGATAGAGGTAGGACTTTGGAGCCATCCACCAACAGTGGATCCCACTGACATCTTGGGTGCTGCTGAGCCACCAAAACAGGGCTCCAGTTTGTGCAGAAAAACCACACTGTGAAAAGCCAGTGTCCACAAAGGAGACAGAGGAGTCCTGCAACTTTATTTGAATAAAGGGAAAGAGTCCACTGGGGCACATCCCCGTGGGGTCTCTCTCTCTCTGAGTTTCACAGGAGCAGCCTCCTTTCATCCCAAACTCCCAGCCGTATATTGCCCTCTTCCTTTCCCTGTGTGCTGAGGTAGGAGGAAAGTGCAGCCTTCCTGAAGTGGCCACCACTCATTCCCTTCCTTGAACGTGTTGTTTTCCCCCAAAATTCGGGAGTTCAGGCTGTCAGGGTTCAGGGGATCCACTAGATGTTCAGACTGTCTGGGCTCTGCAATCGGCTTGTGTGGACTCATTTCTCCTATTACCCTAAAAGTTCAGGAGTCAAACTGGGTTCTGTAACAAACCCGTGGTGGTACAGACATAAAACCCATTTCTCCTGAAGTCCCTCACCCATCGAGTTGTTTGTGAAGACACCAGCACCCATCTTTCAAATTCAACCTCCACCCTCCAGCCCAAAACCAGGGATGCTTTAAAGGCTTTAGACATCCTGAGCAAAGCTAACAAGGAGGAAGCAGTAACTGAGGAGGATGTTTAGGGTGTCCTGGGCTCAGCCACCTTCTGAGGTGTCTGCTTCTCCCTCCAGGAGCCTGCAATCTCAACCTCAACTCCTCACCAGCTGCTTAATCTCAAGGCACATCAGCATTCCTTGCTGGGACAAACTAGGACCTACCTCAGCCTAAGCAGGGACAAATGATCTTCAAATGCTCCTCATCTGGCCAGAAGGTGCTGTGGTGAGGGATTTCTAGTCCAAAGGGAATTTTTTTCTCCCAGCATCCCTCTGAGACATTTTCCTTTGCTCTGAAAGGCTTCCTCCCTGTGTTGAGTCATGCTTGAAGCTGTGCTTGTTAAATAAGTGCCGCTGAGCTCTGCCTTAAACAGATGAAGTTGATTTAACAGGACTGTAGGATAGCCAGGTATCTGTGTTATTTAAGAGTATTGGCAGTTTGAAGGCCAAGCGCTAAGAGCACTTCATTTTTATTTCAGCCCTTAATTGAAAATCAGCTGGTTTGCCTTGTTCTCCCCGGCTGCTCCTTCCCTGCTCCCGGCTGCCATCCCCTCACGGGGGGATAAGGGCTGGTAATGCAACACCTCTGCACAAGGTGTTTGTCAAAAAGTGGCACGAGCACAGGCTTTCACTTGTGGTTTATTAGTTTAATTAACCAGGGTCTTGCAAATGCTTCTCGGCGAGGCAGAAATGAGAGAATCTAATGTTTCCTGGGCTGGATCCTTACATCATGTTTAGCCACCTGGTGAAGGCACCAAGGTAAAAGTGTGGCTCCTGTGATTAACCTTGACTGGGTTCAATAATACCTCAGAGTCACATTATTGCTGACCTTGTGCTTTGCTACCTTCTCATCTTTCTAATTTGTCTTTTCTTCCTGCCTTTGCAATAACAGAAGTGTTAAAAAATAAAAACCTCCTGCTGCCTCGTGGGAGAGAGCTCTCTACTTGCAGTTACTTTAATTTTTTTTTCTGACTTGGAGTATATTTCTTGCTATTTGTGTTTTCCGGGCATTTGTGCACACAAACACTTCCATGAGAACAGCTACTTAAGAGCTGTTTGGAGGTGTCCTTGTCATTTTTTGAAAATGAATTTGTGTGATGATGTGCTGAATACTGCCAGTCATCAAGATAACTGGGCATCTGTTCACACAAAAAGAATTCTTCCTATGTCCTATTATAGGGAGATGGTCCTGAGGTGTTGTTTGTAAGAAAGGCAGGGTTGAAGCTGGTATGTCCACAAAGAAAAGTCCAAGTGCTGCCTGGGCTTCTTTCCCGTGATTTGCTGTTCTTTGTGCGTGTTTTGGTTTGTTTTTGTTTGGTTTGTTTTGTTGTTGTTGTTGTGTTGTTTGGTTTTCTTTGGTCAACCAGACCAGAGCACTGAGTGCCACACACTGTTTGTTGAACACCTCCACCGCCTCGCTGGGCAGCTCCCCTATTGTTTAACGAGCCTTTCTGTGAAGAAGTTTTTCCTGATGTCCAACCTGAACCTCTCCTGGCACAGTTTGAGGCCAGACACCTCTTCTTTACCAGGAGTTCTGAAGCAGAAATGTGGATTCCAGGACCTAAGCAAGTAAAATGCTTGGAAAATACCTTGCTCATCCCAACACCCAGCATTAGGAGCTACCTCTGTTTGTGAGACTTTCACCCAGAAACACCAGCAAGTGTAAAATTTAGTGAACACATCCCTCTGGCTTTTTAAAAAATTTGTTTAATCTGGAGCATGTTGAACTGCCAACTGTCCTGTCTCCATGGTGTGACTTAAGATGCTGATTGGAGGTGCAGCATCCTTAGGTGAGAGTTGCTGGCTACCTAAAACATTTTGTCTTGGTGGAATTTATAGTCTGGTGGATTTGTTGAGGATTGTCTCCTCTAGAAAGAGATTTAAGGTTTCAGATAACACTCAGCTGACCTGTGTGGTGCATCACAGGTTCCAGCCATTTCTCTGGGACTTTGGGAAAAAGGTGCTTACCAAATGGGATGTTTATCTTCCATTAGGAGTGGGTTTACCCAAGAATGTATCAATACAGAATTTTCTCTCTGCAGGTCAAGAGGAAATCTACATGTATTTTTAGAAACACAGACAGTGAAACTATTAAATTAATTTGCCTTTGCTTTAATAAAAGCGCTTCTTGCCTCTAGAGAATGATAATGGCACTAGATTAGTGTCTCCAGGAGTACCATTGTGAGTGGCAGCTGGAGAATGAGAACTTGATGGGGTCTAAAATGAAAGAAAAATGTTTGCAATCAGTTTTGTGCTCCGTTCTCCTCTTACCCCGGCTACCTGAGATGTTCAACACATAATTCTACAATTATGTGGTGCTTTTTTTTTTTTTTTTTTGAGGCAAGGTATTGTAAGTCTTCTGTAAGAAACTCTCAAGATGCTATTTTCATGCAAATGGCTTTGTGTGCTAAATTGAGGAACTTAAGAACCACAGAAAATACAGGAAATGTGGGCAGAATGCATTGGAAATGTAAAAGTTTCCTGGGAGTTGTCAACAGCTCTTTAAGCACCCCATTGCCTGCACCTTTCAGCAGCTTTTCTTTGTGATTGCTGGGGGAAAAGAAAACCCCAACAATTACTGAACTGAAAAGATTGTAAGTAGCTTTTTGCACTGAGGATCAGCTCTGGAGAGCGATAAAGCAACCACGTTCAGCAGTTCGCCTTTCTGGCTTTGGCGAAAATCGAGAGGACAACAAAGCCCCGCTTCTTTTTCCAGTTGCCACGTTTAGAGTAAGAGGATGCCCAGGGTTCCTGATGCTTTTCCTTAAGGTTTCCCTGGCACCTTCCAGGACGTGTCCTTGTGCCTGCGCCTTTCCTTCAGCAGCAGCCCGAAAAGGAGAAGTAGCGAAAGAAATCCGAATTTCCCGGTGGAAGGATCTTTCTCGCTCGTCAGGAAGATGAGTGTCTAAGCCCTGATTCCCGAGGGCCAAGGCAGCCTGGAAAGCATCCTCTTGAAATTGAGTGGGGTATGGATAAAGCGAGTGACTTTTCCCCACCGCAAAGATGAGCACTTTCTACTTCACTGCTGCGGATGATTAAGGAAAACAATTGCGCCCTGACAACACGCATTGACATTTCCAAATGAAAAAGGAATGAAGAGCAGATTCTGGGAGGCTTGCCATTGATGAGAATGGATTTCCCTGGATGGCAGCCTTTTTGAAAGTCCGATTCTATTTTTTTTTTTTTTCTTTTTTAAATGCTGCCTAGAACAGGCTATCCTGTCACGGGGGACAAGCGGTGGATTAGAGGAGTTCAGGGGGTAATCTGGAGCACAAAAATGACTCTACACTCGCCCTCATGAGCCCACTGAAAGGCAAACAAGAAAAATGCCCGAGTGAGTGAGGACAAAGAGGGGAGGGGCAGCCGGGTTAATGCTGATAAATGAATATTTGACGTTTAAGTTCAACTTCCATTTGCTTGCAAATGAAAACTATTGTGTCAACACTACAGGAGATGGGCCATGCAGTTTTTTTTATTTATCTTTTCCCCCCCAAAGGCTAATTATTCTTCGATTTAAAAGGAAAAAAAAAGTGAGAAACGTTGACTTTAAATGATAGGCAAACACAGACAGGGCCTCCCTGGCAGTGCTCCTGGGGCTGGAGGTGTCCGGGATAGCACGGCAGGGAAGGAAGAGCTTGCCAGACAGGTTTCCTGGAGGAATTCTTTGCTCCTTGTGATGCTGGCTTCCAGCCCCGAAGTTCAAACCAGGATGTTTACAGCCGCATCTTTTTATAGGCAGCATGTGATAGGTAATTTTATGTGAAAAATCTATTTAGTCCCCTGATGGAAGAAGTAAACTTAGGTGAGACTCGTTCTCCCGTGAATTCTTGGCATGCCATAAAAAAACCCCGTCGCAGTTCTCCAAAATATTAGCTGTAAAACTTGTTCCTTGTTAAAGTTACAATCAGAAGGTGCAATAAAGGGATTATTCAGGCATGCATTACCATGGAATGTTCATCTCCGGGCACTCGGATTTTGACTCTGTAGTAGCACCGTGCTTTGCCTGGTAAATCTCGTGGTGGCTGCTGGGGTAGAAAACACAAACCCTCCTTTAAATAATGCATCCCTCCCCTGCTGTGCCTCTCCTCTGGTTCAAAGACAGTCCCCCTTTAAACTTTAATCAGAAGTTTTATCGTTGCTCAAAGGCAAAAGGTACCGATCCCAAAAAAAAAACAAAAAAACAAACCTCCAGGAAAACTGGGATGGAAAAGTTGAACACTGGGTGGAATTGCACCTTCTCCTCTGCTCCTGCTGGTTTTAATTGATCCTTCAGGATGGTGTGTGCTTATTTGGGAGAGGTGGCCCCGGGAGGGTGACAGGAGCCTGTTCTGGCAGACATCCCCACCTCTGCCATTCCACAGGGGAACCAAGCTCTTGGTGGAGCTGTGCTGGACCAGAGCAGGGAGTTCTTTGGATGTTTGGATTTCTTTCCTCAGGTGGCTGTCCCAGAACTGTTTCTGTCCTTGCAAAAGGCCTTTTGGGTTCTTTTTGTATTATCTGTGACCTGTCGATGCTCCTGAAACACTGAAGGGTGTGGATGTAGCTCAGTGCAGCAAGTGAAAGGTGGGTCTGTTACAAAAGGTATTGAGAGACCTGAGCTGATGCTTTCTCAAAATGTCATTAATGTTGTTGTTTTTCAGAGCAGAGTCCCAGTGATCCCAGCATAGCAGTGCTGCAGTGGGAGAGGGCCCTCCTGGGGGAAAGCACTGGGAAATCATGGACTCATGGAATGGTTTGGGTTGGGAGGGACTTCAAAGCTCATCTCATTCCCCCCCTGCCATGGGCAGGGACACCTTCCACTGGAGCAGGTTGCTCAGAGCTCCAAGCTGGGAAGGTGTGAAACACAAACTGCTGGAATCTGTTCTTGTATCCATGCTGGTGCTCCCTGTTGGCTTTTGAAGGTGTCTGTTTAACAGGAATGGTTTGGCACAGGTTCGTGGGGGAAATTTAAGCCATCTTATGTTCCATGGGTACTGCTTTGTCTGGAGCCTGCTTGGCCTTTTGTGCTGAGACTGCATTAGTCCTGGCTTGGTAGAGAGCACTTCATTATTTAAGAGGGGTAATATCAAAGTGTTGGTGTTCAGTCTGTCCCTGTGTGTGTGTTAATATATATATATATATATATGTATATATATAAACATATATATGTTATATATGTTATGGTATATATGGTATATATGTTAATATGTTTATATGTTATACCTGTTATATATGTTATACATGTTATATATGTTATTGCCTCCATCTCTTTCTCTCCAAGACCCCTGCAAAGCCAGTCTGGGGAAGCAGGCTCGTTTCGAACTCTGAATCACCAATATTCTCTGGAGTCCCCTAAAAGGCCCAGTTTGGATTTTAAAGCTGGTAAAAATGATCCAGTTTAGGATGCTGTTGGTTTTGCTGAGTGTGTACTACCCCACCAAACATTTTTCTTGGTCAGTCCAGCTGCCACATTAGATCTCTAGTCCATATTGTGCTGCTTTTCTGCTTGAAGAGAGATGCAAGAAAATCACCCTGTAACAACCAGGGCTGTGAGGCATTTCCATCCTTTGAATAACTTGTATACGATTTTTCTCCTTTTTTTTCCCCCCATGATTGCTGCCTGCATAGATACAGCCCAGCACAGCAAATGCTGATAATTCAGCTAAAATGCCCAATGTTTAGGCCTTGTATTCTTAACTGTGGGGAGGAAAAGAGGCATTTAGTGGAGCTTTGCCATGGATTGATACAGAGATGGGAGCAGAGAAGTCGCATGAGGGGTTTTCTTGGAAGCCTGGTGCAGGATTTTTATACATGGCTTGCTGGCTATCTGCACAGGTATTTTATATAAATAGGAGATTGACATCTTTATGGACCTTTTACAGATGTGTTCTCATCTCAAGGTCACTGTTTTCCTTGTTCCCTGTGTGAGGTTCTCTCCATGCCTTGCACTTGCTCTGGGACTGGTGATCCATGCTGGGAACTCTCCTGTCTCTCATATTTATTTTTCCTGCAGGGATTTCTCCTGTGAGCCATAACGTGCTCATGCATTTTCTGCCTGTGATTGCTGCTGTACAGATAACATTGAAATACCTGTTTTTTTAAANCTTCCACTGGAGCAGGTTGCTCAGAGCTCCAAGCTGGGAAGGTGTGAAACACAAACTGCTGGAATCTGTTCTTGTATCCATGCTGGTGCTCCCTGTTGGCTTTTTAAGGTGTCTGTCTAACAGGAATGGTTTGGCACAGGTTCGTGGGGGAAATTTAAGCCATCTTATGTTCCATGGGTACTGCTTTGTCTGGAGCCTGCTTGGCCTTTTGTGCTGAGACTGCATTAGTCCTGGCTTGGTAGAGAGCACTTCATTATTTAAGAGGGGTAATATCAAAGTGTTGGTGTTCAGTCTGTCCCTGTGTGTGTGTTAATATATATATATATATATATGTATATATATAAACATATATATGTTATATATGTTATGGTATATATGGTATATATGTTAATATGTTTATATGTTATACCTGTTATATATGTTATACATGTTATATATGTTATTGCCTCCATCTCTTTCTCTCCAAGACCCCTGCAAAGCCAGTCTGGGGAAGCAGGCTCGTTTCGAACTCTGAATCACCAATATTCTCTGGAGTCCCCTAAAAGGCCCAGTTTGGATTTTAAAGCTGGTAAAAACGATCCAGTTTAGGATGCTGTTGGTTTTGCTGAGTGTGTACTACCCCACCAAACATTTTTCTTGGTCAGTCCAGCTGCCACATTAGATCTCTAGTCCATATTGTGCTGCTTTTCTGCTTGAAGAGAGATGCAAGAAAATCACCCTGTAACAACCAGGGCTGTGAGGCATTTCCATCCTTTGAATAACTTGTATACGATTTTTCTCCTTTTTTTTCCCCCCATGATTGCTGCCTGCATAGATACAGCCCAGCACAGCAAATGCTGATAATTCAGCTAAAATGCCCAATGTTTAGGCCTTGTATTCTTAACTGTGGGGAGGAAAAGAGGCATTTAGTGGAGCTTTGCCATGGATTGATACAGAGATGGGAGCAGAGAAGTCGCATGAGGGGTTTTCTTGGAAGCCTGGTGCAGGATTTTTATACATGGCTTGCTGGCTATCTGCACAGGTATTTTATATAAATAGGAGATTGACATCTTTATGGACCTTTTACAGATGTGTTCTCATCTCAAGGTCACTGTTTTCCTTGTTCCCTGTGTGAGGTTCTCTCCATGCCTTGCACTTGCTCTGGGACTGGTGATCCATGCTGGGAACTCTCCTGTCTCTCATATTTATTTTTCCTGCAGGGATTTCTCCTGTGAGCCATAACGTGCTCATGCATTTTCTGCCTGTGATTGCTGCTGTACAGATAACATTGAAATACCTGTTTTTTTAAAATGGTGCAGATTTGAAGGTTTGGGATGTGTTTGCCCTCTGGAATCTAATAAGTTTGAGGGTTTTTTCTGTAGGTGTGAAAGCACTGAAAGTCTTTTTTGTACCTCTGAATGGTGTTCCTCTTTTTTAGGGGTTGGACTTGGTCTAGGAGCTCTTTCCAACCCTAATGATTGTACAGGATGAGTTACTTAGGAAACCACCTGGATTTTTACTTTTTTGGTCTGAGCTTGATGCCCAAATCATGTCAGGTTACTTGAAGCATCACAGAGACTTAACTGACCCCCCCCAATAATTTTGCAAGGACATACCAATTGTGGTACCCTGATCTAGAGGAGTAACTTCCTTTTTAGATGCTATTTTATCATGCATTCTGTCAATTCACATTCCATTTTGCCATTGTTCTTTAATATTCCTGTAAATTCCAGCTTCAGGAAGCGTTCCTCCTGGAAACTTCAGCTGTGTGGAGAGATGGAACACAGGGAGAGCATGGGCTGGAGCAGGGAATTCCTGGAGGTTGCTAGAAGGCACTCTTGGGAAGCTGCATTCTGCATTTGCCTGTGGGATTCTGCCAAGAAACTCAACCCTCTTGGCTTTCCAAGCTGTTTAATGTTATTTTTATACAACCTCCAGGCTCACCACCTTCCCTGCTTTTCTCACCTGCAGCCTGTTCCTCCCCACCAACCTCAGCTTCCTAGAGCAACACCTTTCCCTTCTACCCTTCAAGGCTTTCTCACCCGCAGAAATTCCTGCAGGTGGAGCTGGAATGACATCCTGCTGCTGGAATAAGTGATGAGGCATGGCTTGGATCTGCTTCCCGGTGGTGGTTCTTGGTTCCCACCTTGCTCTCCACGTGCCTGTGTTTGGCCACCTCTGGATCAGTGTCCAAGGACACTGTGCAGCAGCTGGGTCCATTTTCTTATAACAGTCCTGATTTAATTCTGACAGGAGGGAATCTCATTCCACTGCTTGTCCCCTTAAGGACTTGTGATGAAAGGCATGGACTTAGAGCAGAAAACAATTTATTGTGGGTTCAGCTATTTGATATTATCCATGGTAAGGTTGTCCTTTGCACTGATGTGTCTAGAAAGGCTTCTGGGCACTCCCAGATGCTGGGCAGCCCAAGGGGATGTGAGAATAAGAAGTTCCATGCTGTTGGTGCCCAATTTTCATGCTGTTTTCTGCAGGTGGCTGTTTCCTTTAAGCCTCAAGCTGGGAATGTGAGCTCCGGTCTGGCTCCCACTGCATCTCCACTGTGCTGTTCAATCCCACCAGCAGAGTGTCTCCCAGGATGAGAAATAGCTGCCAAAGCACAGGAGAGCTCTGAAAGGTTGGGAACGTGCTCAAAACACCAACAAACTGATCTGTACAGGGTTCCTGCTGTGAGCACCACTATAAAAAAACAGGATGGGAGAAACGAGACAGGCTGGGTTTGGCATGAGGTGACAGAAATGAATTGCTGAGGAGCTTGGGGTGTTTTCACTGCAAGCTGCTGATAAACTGTGGAATGTCCACTCTGGAAAGGCTGCCTGGAAGGCTGTGCTCCAGCAAAGCACAGTTGGAGTGGGAGTGTTGAATGATGGGATGTTCCATATGGGCTCTGCTCTGTGCCTGCCCCCATTTACCTGCCGGGGATGGTGAGGGGGTCCTGGATGTCGTGGAATCCCAGAATGATTTGAGTTGGAAGGGGCCTGAAAGCTCATGGGCAGGGACACCTCCCACTGGACCAGGTTGCTCCAAGCCCCGTCCAACTTGTCCTTGAACACTTCCAGGGATGTGGCATCCGCAGTTTCTCTGGGCAAGATGTTGGTGGGGACAGTTCTCCACCTTGGTGGGCTGCTCTTCTTGGGACTGTGCCCACAACCTCACAGCCCCAGTGAGGGGCAGGATCCTGAGAAAGAACCTGCACCCATGTCTTGCTCCCTCCCAGTCTGGGGCATTTTGCAGCTACAGGGCTTCCTGAGCTGGAAGTTAATCTGTTACTTCGTGTTTAATAATCCTTGATGGACTTTTGCCAGATTGCTCAAGCCTTTTGTGTTCTGGGCCCCTCGCGTGCCCCGCTGTAAAGGGTTCATGGCTGGTGTGACAGAGCTGGAGGCTGTTTCAGTAATGCTTCAAAGTCTTTGTTTTTCCTGGTACATTGAATTTTTGCTGTTGTTTCTTAGGCCTCTGGCATCCTCTGACCTTTCTCTGGCAGGAGGAGCATCTTGCAGCCCTGCTTCTGATATCTTTTTTTTTCCTCTCTCTGAAGGTTTTTTGTGAAGGTGATCTGTTGTCATGCAGGCTGTCAGGCCAGGGCTGGGGGCAGCTGCTGTGCAACCTTGTTGAGTTTGTGCTGGGGTTTGGTGCAAGCCCCACAAACTCTGCTTAAAAAAAATGTGTGTTCCCAGCTCTGCCCAAAGAAGCAGCGCTCAGCTCAAACACTGAGCCAGCCAGTGGCTTCCCCCTTCTTTCCTGCTCTGCTTTCCCTCTTAATATCTGCTGGAAGAGCTCATGTCTGTCCCCTTTCCATGCTGACCTGGACATGTCCACATCCCTCGTGCAGAGCTGGTGTTCTCACACTTCCCTCTCCTCTACGTGTTTTCTCTTTCTTCTTTTATTTTTTTTTTCTTACTGTGGGTTATTTTAGCACAGTAAACATTTTTTTGACAGTTTGTGACATGAATAAATCCTCTTCCTGTCCTGCCCCCAGTTTATTATTTAGGGGGAGAGGATGATTAAATCCAGCAGGGCTGATTTGAATTCTCTGTTCGCAGGAAGAGGGCGGCTGATGGGGGTCTGTCAAGCCGCAGAGTTTGCGTTCATCAGCATCTTGGGAGAAACAGTGATGCCAGCTGCTTTAAACATCTGGTTTGGGTTGTTCCCGCCACTCCACATCTCTGCTTTTCTTTCTTTTCCTTTTCTTCTGGAGAGTTCAGTGTTGCTGACTCCAAATGTTGGATCTAGCAGGGTGACAGCTTGGTTTGTGCTGTTCCAGTCAAGCACCAGGGCCTGGTGAGGTTGCTGGGTTGGAGTCCAAACGAGGGTCAGCCAGAGCAGTAAAAAACCACCATCTGCTCCCAGCTTTCTGCAGGAGAAGCTCCCACAGTTTGGGGCTGGGCTCTGTGTGCCCCAGCGCCCCGTCTGTGCTCCATGGGATGCCAGCACGGGGCAGTGAGGGCCCCTCTGTGCAAAGGGAGGAGGTGTTTTCCTAACCTCGGTGGCATGGAAACACAAGCAGCCAGAGCGAAAGAAGCCCCAGCAGAGTTAATTAAGTGCTGCATTTAAGAGGTGGAATCGAATGGAATCACTTTGCATTTATTGGAGTTAGCTTTTCCTGCTCCCAGGGCTTGGAGGAGGGCTGAGTACCTGTGCAGTCAGAGCAGTGCATTAGTGTGGATTTGGCTGAGGGTTTGAGTGAGGGGTTTGGGGCTCTCTGAGCAGTGGATCTGCTCACCAGCAAGCCCTGAGCCTGCCTGATGAAGGCAGAGTGCTGTAAGTACTGTCAGGAAGATGCAGGGGTGAGGGTCCCCTCCTTTCTATGTCCTTTCCCATCATCTTGACTAGAAGATGTGTCTATAAAACCAGAACTTTCTGGGGACTGAACTCACCAAGCTGGTGCATCTGTGCAGTGAATCCCACGCTCAGGTCCTGCTGTGTTGTCTCCCAGGGGAGCTCAGCCTGGCTGATTAAGCAGAGGCTAAATCCCAGAATCCAAGAATCACTGAAGTTGAAAAAGACCTCCAAGATCACTGAGTCCCAGCTGTGCCAGATCCCCACTGTCTCCCCAGCCCAGAGCACTGAGTGCCACGTCCAGTCATTCCCTGGACACTTTCAGGGATGGGGACTCCACCACCTCCCTGGGCAGCCCCTGCCAAGGCCTGAGCAGCCTTTCCATGGAGAAATTCCTGCTGCTGTCCAAGCTGAGCCTCCCCTGGCACAGCTTGAGGCCCTTTCCCCTTGTCCTGTCCCTGTTCCCTGGCAGCACAGCCCGACCCCCCCTGGCTGCCCCCTCCTGTCAGGGACTTGTGCAGAGCCACAAGGTCCCCCCTGAGCCTCCTTTTCTCCAGGCTCAGCCCCTTTCCCAGCTCCCTCAGCCTCTCCTGGGGCTCCAGCCCCTTCCCCAGCTCCGTTCCCTTCCCTGGACACGCTCTGGCTCTTTCTTGTGAAGGTCCCAGAACTGGACACAGCATTTAAGAAGAATATAAAACCCATAAATAACCAAAACGTAACCCTGAGCTGATGGTGTGGCCCAGCTCAGCGCTGAGGAATCAGTGGCTGTGAGTACAGACACCCCCTCAAGGCTGAGGCTCAGCCATCACTGGGGTTAGGAACTGCCACTTGGAATAATCGGGGATGTTTCCTGTGCTCTGGATGCCACCGAGCCTGGAAAATTCAAACTAATCTCGTTTGGTGTCTGCCTGCACCTTGCTGCAGGCAAATTCTGTTCTGCTGAAAACTGCTCTGCAAACGTGTGCCAAAAGGAGCCATGTCCAGGTCTGAAGCAGAGCCAGCTCCTCCTCTCAGCATGGAAATGGAGCTCCTGGACTCACCTGGCCTCATCCTCCACTGCCAGTATTTTAGTGGGATGGGCTGTCTCTTGGTATTTTGGCAACAGAGGATGACTTGCAACATTTCAGGTTTTCCTGGGTTGTCCTTTCACCTGCCTGTCTTTTCCCTTCAGCCTCCCGTGCTTCTGATGCCTGACTTTATTATCTTTGCTATTTCTAACCCTCCTTTTGGTCCCTGTCGGAGCCTGGTTTCTGCTGGGGGGAAGATGGAAAAGGTCAGGCTCTCACTAGTGAAGCTTATTTAATTTGTTTGCTGCATCTGTGGACAAACTTGCATGTATGTTGCAAGTGTGACCTACCCAGGAGCCTCCTGGGCACGTGGGCCCTGTGGTTGTTTATTTATTTACCTCTCCTCTGTTGTTCTTTTCTCCCACCTGATCCAGTATTCCCAATTTTATTTCTCCTGCAAGAAAAAAGAGCTTAGTGGACTGCAAACAGTACATAAAACTGACATTTGCAGCAGTCAGTCTGATACAACAGGACGGGGATCCAGCAGCACTTTTTTGGGCTTGTTTCCACTCCTTATTTAAAATCTCTTTTAATTAGGAGCTAATGACATCTTTTGGTCACGAGAGCTGATGCACAGGGAAAAAAAAATACCCACCAGTTTGTATTCAAAATAATGCAAACCATTCTAAATAGGGAGATCTGCAAGGATATAATCAAGCTAAATTGCTCGTTGTTGCTCTCACCAGAGAGGATTTCTTGCCTCTGTCTGGGTTGGGCTGTCGTCTGGCTTTAGGGAGGATGTGTTCTCTCTTTATTCCAGTTATAAACCTTTGCAGCAGCAGCAGCAGCTGGGTTTTTCCTCTGGGTTTTGTGCGGATCAAGCAGATATTCCGGTGGCTTGGATCTTGCTGTCCAAACTGCTGCAGGAAAATTGTCCTGCAGGTTTGTGGCACCCTCCTCCTGCGGCTGGGCTGACCCCTTCAGGTGGAGCTGCCCCCTCCGGGGTTCTGCTGCAGGCAGACACGGAGAAGCCTTGCAACAGGTCACAGCAGCAGCCTGCAGGAAAGCAGCTCTGCCTTGGGGATAGAGGACTCGCCTCTCTCTGCCTGCAGATGGTGTGCAATAAGCTCTGGATTTTAGTGACTCCCTGCAATTTATCCTGGTGAAAGTAGCTGAGCCTGGAGAGAGTCGGGAGTTGATGCTGAAGTCTCCAAACAGATCATAATGAGTTTTTTAATACTTGGGTGGGTTTTTGTCCTCATTTTCTGCAACTGTGTTGTACATGAATGCAACAGAAAAACTGTGCACTTTTGCCTGCTTTAATCGAAATAGTGTGTGGGAACATGGAATGGTTTGGGTTGGAAAGGACATTAAAGTTCAGCCAGTGCCACCCCTGCCATGGGCAGGGACACCTTCCACTGTCCCAGGCTGCTCCAGGCCCCAGTGTCCAACCTGGCCTTGGACACCTCCAGGGATCCAGGGGCAGCCCCAGCTTCTCTGGGCACCCTGTGCCAGGGCCTGCCCACCCTCACAGGGAACAATTCCTACCCAATATCCCATCTAGAACTTCCCTCCTTCAGCTTAAGGCCATTTCCCCCTTGTCCTATCACTCCATGCCCTTGGGAAAAGTCCCTCTACTTTGTGTGGTTTGGAGACAGCTTATAAATTGGGCAGTATTCTGGTCTGCTGATTTTCCTACTAAATTATCTTTTAAAATTTTTTAAGAATAATTTGTGTAGTTGTTTCTTCACTGGGCAGTTCTCTGAGAAGTGGAGGTGTCTTCAGTTATGGCTTGGCAGTGAAACTTGCCATGAAAATACCACAACCTGAAAGACTTCATGGTTATGGAAGGCAAATGTGGCTTTATGATGTCACTCTTGTCCCCAAAACACAGCCCTTGGCTCAGTTATTCTGCATGTGTCTCTCTTAAAGCTTTTTCCCCTTTGCTCCACTGTGTGTGGAGCAACTTTTGGTGAGGCGTGGGAGCGTCCTGAGGGTTTTGTGACCTAATTTCATCTGTGCTGCTTTCGTCTTTCTAACCTCAGAAGGCAGAGACCCTGAACTGAAAAGTATATAAAAAGATTCTAATTAGTACAGGACAAAAAAATAAGGCTTCCCTTGAAAAAGGGGACTGATTTTAATCTTCTAAATTAACAAAAGGGTGGAGTTAAGAGCAGCAAGTGTGGCCCCTTCTTGGATATTCCACAGCATCCTTTTTTTTTGGCCTGGTTCTTGGTAAGAAGGCAAGCTCCTGGGTGGAGTTATAGCTCCCATCAAAGAATGTCTTGTTTGGACATGCTGACAAGTCACTGATGTCCTTGTCAGCTCTAAATGTCAACCTGCCTGTCAGGAGGCAGCTGGGGATGAGAGAGGGGAAAGTGGCTGCTCTCACCTCCTGCCTCCTTGTGTGGCCCACCTGTGACAGGCAGGAAAAGCTGGCTGTGACGAGCAGCTGGCACAGCCACCAGCTCCTGGCTGAGTGTGACATGGAGTCTTCTGCCATGCAAAGAGGTCATCTCAACCCCTTGCTCACCACCAGCATCTGCAGGAGGTCCCTCAAGGAGCTGCTCTTCCAGGGAAGGCAGGCACCCCAGGAAAGATGATTTTTGGGGTGGCTCTTGGGAAAAAGCCTGGTGTATTTGGGATTAGGCACCAGGACATCACAGCTTGCAGCCTCTTTGGCCAGATGCCTGTTGAGCCTGGTGTTTTTGCCAGGTGGAGATGAAGAGCTTTACTGGGTGCTCGGAGAACTCTGCTCTCCACCTGTAATTTTTTTGTCAGAAATTTCATTCCTCTTTATTGCTGTTTTTCTAATTTTTCTCTGGGCTTCTAATGACAGTGATTATGCCAAATGTGGCACATTTCATGTACTGTGGAAATGACTTTCAGACCCAACTCTCAGTGCTTAAAGGACCATTAAAATCCCTGCTTTTCAGAACGAAGCTTTGGTGTTCTCCCCACTCTATTTCCAGTCCTGCGTTAAGCTGTAAAGTAGTAAAATTGCTGACTTGATTATGTTGCATTAATTAATTATCTCTATAGCAACATGTACTGATGTCATAAACATGGGAATTCAGCAGCGCAGCTGGATGGAAGAGGAGCTAATGGATAAATGGGGAGAAAGCTTTTTTTTTTTTTAAATCTCTGCAGTAGTTAAGTAAACAGATTACTAATAAAGTAATATTTTGCACAGTTTCTCTTTCACTGCCCCATTTCTCTTTTGATGGAACCTTCTGCATTGCACAGACCCTCTGTGTTCCTCGTAAAGAAGTTTTCCAAGCTGCAGGTCCAACTCTCATCCTGCTCCAAGCACTGGCTTGTCCCCTGCTTGCTTTTAGACTGACACGTGGAAATTGAGGCAGCAGGGAGGAGGAATCCCTTTGCCTTCAGCAAAGCCACCCTGCTGGGGATGGTTCTCCTTGGGGGAGGGAAGGGTGTGGATCCTGAGAAGGGAATACAGTTAATTTTGGCATTGTGGGGCGGAGGGGGTGACACAGTGTGAGACAGGAGATGGCAAGAGGCAGAGGAGCTGGAAAAAGTGAATTTTGGCTCTGAGAAGGCTGGGATGCTCCGCTCTGCTTAACTTGGATACAAGGAGTTGTTACTTGTCTGGCTGTCAGGAGTCCTGGGTTATCTCTGGAAGTCCTGCCTGGGCCACTGACTCTCCTATTTTGGCTCTTGGATTAAAGGCAGGAGAGAGGTGTCTACGATCAGTGCTTGGGCAGGGGGGCCCAGAGAGGGACTCTCTCTCCCTATCTCCAGGAGTTTGTAGCAGATGTGGCGTCCTAAGAACCCAGCAGGAATGGTTTGGGATGGTAACTGCAAAATCAGGCTGGGAAGAGAAACAAGCAGTTGTTTCAAAGGAAGAAACACGGCCAGAAGAGTCTGTAATTGCACTGCAGGTCTAAAGCTCCTAAGAGCTTGAGACATGGTGCTTTCCTTGCTCCTTTTTCTGTCAGTCTATCCCTGGACAATTTTGTTTTGCTGTGAAGCTGGTCAGTCCTTACCAGTCCAGCACAAGGCTCGAGGAGTAAAGGCACTCTGGGGTGAATCATTTATTCAGTTGATCTATTTTGATTTCTGTCATTTGACAGGACCCAGGCAGGGTCTGTGTGGAGGAGGCTCGGAGTGCAGCTCTGCTATTTATGCAGCGCCCCGGCTCCGGGAAGCGCCGCGGGGATGGATGTGCTTGTGATCTCAGAGCACCTTGGAATGTCAGACACTCCTGAGTTGTGCTTCCTACAGCAGGAAAAGGCTTTGGGATGTTCGCTTAGTTTTACACTGCAGTGGCAGGAGCAGGGAAAATTCACAGTGCGGGTGTGATGGGCACTGAAAGGTGAGCCCCAGGACAGTCCCTCGGGGGGTGTTGAGGGTTAAAACCCTTCTGTGGAGCAGCCCAGATCATTTGCCCCGCAGCATCTGCTGGGAAGAGAAGGCCCCAGATATTGCTGGCCTGTTCCATATTTAATGAGCTGCCACAGCAAGCCCGGGAAGGTTTAACTTGGAGTGCAGGACACTGCACAAGCATCACGTTATAAGTCACTCCTCTCTGCCAGATATTCCAGATATGATATAAATCATATCCTCGCTGGGATATGTGCAGGAAGGGTTATGCTGTATAACAACCTGCTCCATTTTCTACATAAATTAAAAAACCTGTTAACACGGTAATGTTTTGATTTCCGTCGGAAAGTGTTTATTTTGGTAGCCTGTACAGAGTTTCAGCTATTCTAAAACCCTGAGATTTCACAGCCAAGCTTTCATGTTCCCAGCAGAGAAGGAGGTGAGATACTCAAAGAATCTCTGTTCTTATTTCAGCACTGCACTTGCCAGCCAAATTTTCAAAAGAGCCCAGTTTGCTGACAGAAATGGGGTTGCTGATGTGCCAAAGGAGAAGGAAGCGCCGGAGAACATATTCCTCCCTGGGTCCAAGTCTCTCCCATCTTATCTTTCCCTTCCATATGTTTCCTCTATAATGAGAGGAATTATTTATCATTAAAGTGATATATAATTTAAAAATTAAAGCTAATGAATGCTTAAATTAATTTACTGACAAAAACAAATGTCTGTCCTTCAGATCCTATAATTTTAATTGGAGTGGGCTACAGCTTAATTAACATGTATTGATTGTAGTCCTGAGTGCATCTATAGGTGGGTGGACTGTGTTGGGAGAAATCCTTCTCAGAGATGACAATTTGCTGATAACATTCTGAATAATTGTCTTGTGAAGAGACAGAGAAGTCTTTGCTGTTTTCTCCACATAAAGCTTTAAACAAAAGGTATTGTTTAAAATTAAGGCAAAAATCTGGCACGACCGCTTTATAGATGGGAAGAGGATTCTGCTGCAAAAATATTAATGAACTGACTCATTAATTAGGTGCATGAACAAGATAGAATATTGGAGGAGAGTTGGAGCAAATAAAGAAGCACATGCAACTGGAAACTTTTTGAAGGCAGGCTTCAATTTGATGTTTACTCCTTACAGCCTGACACTGGAAGCTTTTTCCCTGACCTGTTCTGTGTGGTAAAGTACCCGAATCCATCTCTTTAAAGAGACCTCTGTATTCTCTGGTGTTAATATTTTATGTTTTATGAATGACCAGAATGAAAGATGCACCACATGTCTCCTTGCAGCTGCAGCCCACAGACTGCCTGAGCTCCTCCCAAGGGTTCAGGAGAGAGGTACCCCCAGGAGGCTCCTGGCCCTTTGGGGCACGTTTGGGTGTCTGCAAGGGGGAAAAGCCAGAAAGTGCTCGTGTTCTCTGGACAGGACAAGAGGAAACAGCCTCAGGCTGCACCAGGGCAGGTTCAGGTTGGACATCAGGAAGAATTTCTTCACAGAAAGGGTTGGCTGGCATTGGGAAAGGCTGCCCAGGGAGGTGGTGGAGTCGCCACCCCTGGAATTGTTCAAGGTAAAACAGGACCTGGCACTCAGTGCTCTGGTCTGGTTGTAAGGTGGTGATCGATCAAAGGTTGGAGTCCATGACCTTGGAGGCCTTTTCCAACCTAAATGGTTCTGTGATTCTGTAATTCTCTGATTCTCTCAGCCTTGGGTTTGAGAGGTTTTTTCTTCCACAGCACAAACTCCTCTTTCTTCAAAAACATTTTTAAAAATTGAATCATATAGGTGCAAAGAAAACAACCAGTCCTCTAGACATGACTCACAGCAAAATGTTTATAAATTCAGATCCAGGTTGCAGAGGTAGAGTAGAAGAGGGGATTTTGTGAAGTCCTGTGTTCCCTGGATGGAGGAGCTTCACAGCTGCCTCCTGTCACCACTTTCCGCACAGGGGATGGGAAGGGGGCGAGTGGTGATGGTTTGGAGAGCCCCTCACCCCCTTTTCTGCACCTTAGCCCAACTTGCAGCTCAATGTGCTCTTTCTTAGAATCACAGAGTCCTTTGGTTTGGAAAAGACTTCTAAGACCATGGAGTCCAACCATTAACCCAGCACTGCCAAAGCCACCACTGAACCGCGTCCCCAAGTGCCGCATCTACACATTTTTTAAACACTTCCAAGGATGGTGATTCCAACACTTCCCTGGGCGGACTGTTCCGATGTCTGACCACCCTGGCAGTGAAGAAATTTTTCCTAATATCCACTCTAAACCTCCCCTGCTGCACCTTGAAGCCATTTCCTCTCATCCTATCCCTTTTTTCTCATGGGAGAAGAGCCTGACCCTCACCTGGCTACAACCTAATTAAAGTTTTCCTTTTGGCCTCCATGCCCTACAGGAGGAGAATTTTGATTCATCCACTGGGGTTGTGCAAATGGAAACTCCTCTTCCAACTTGTCAAGCCCATCCCTTGTGCTGTCCCTTTTTATTAATGCAGTGCACAGGCAATGTCTTCCTGGAGACCTTTTCCCCCTCCAATCTATTGAATAAATTCTACATCAGGAAGGAAAGAAACGTGCCATAATGAACCATCAGTGGGTATTTAAGATTGCTTTAATGGGTCACATTGATGTAATCTCCACTTTTTCCTGGGAAGATCATACTGGGCCATAACCTCAATTCATATTTATGTCAGAAGGAAATGGAGATGGCTCAGAAAGAGCTTTTCCCTGCTAAGCAGTGGGGCACAAATGTACAGATCTGCCAGAAATGTGCTGGGGTTTGAAGGGAGACAGGGAAATATCAGATGCTTAGGGCATTTCTCTCTTGGCTGGAAAAATTCCTGAAAAACTGATTTCTCAGCCTAGGATGTGACCCAAGAAGGTGTGTGCTCACGGGCCCAGAAATGTGCAAGGTTGAGTGACTTTAGGATTACTTTCAGGAGCACTTTTATCATCTTTTTGCATGGGGGCACGAGGGGTGTCTGCAGTTTGGCTGGTTAAAAAAAATCAGGAGGGAAAGAGAAGTAGGCACAGCTACAGAAATAAAAGCAATGGAGCTGTATGTATATAAATATATATACATATAATATAAATATAGAATCAGTAATGTTTGACCTTCCAGTCATCTTTATGCCTGTTATTCCTTATTGGCCAGACCCCTCTGAAGGCCAAAAGCCAGCCTGGCCTGGGGTACCAGGGACATTTAGGTTGTCTATAAAATAAAATAAAGGATGAAAATTGCATTTGAGGCCATTCCTCTTGGGCAGAAGCAGCAGCTCTGTCTTGATCCAGCGCTGCAGGGAGATGAGATAAAGCTGCAAGTTCACTTGGTCAGGATGGATGAGGGTGCAGGGGAAGGCAATGAAAATAACACAAACTCCTGGAGCTGTCTGGGCGAGGAGGGGACAAACATGAGTAACGCTGTGGGCATGATTTGCACAAAAGGATTTCATGGACAAACTTTGCCTTTCTGGGGGTGAACTGTCAGAGGGCACAGCCTGAGTTTTCTGATGTGTTCATGAGTCAGAATTATTTAATGAGGGAACGGAGCAGCCATCCCGCAGGCCTTGGGTTACCCAGGGGACCAACGCTGCTCTGGGCGAGGAGGGAACTCAAACACCAACTCCAAGCAAAGAGTGCTTCTTCTTGAAGGCACTCCAAGCTCTCCCAGATAAAACAAGACTCCTTAGTTTGTATTTTTTTGGGTCACAAGGAGCACATGCACAATGCCATGAGGTGGGAAACCTGAATGCAAAGAGGGTTTTAGTGACACAAACATCCAAGCTTTGACACAGGTCCTCAGTTTCTATAAATGTTTCCAGTGGTTCCCATCTATCCACACTTGACATTTTTCTTTTTTTTTAATGCACCAATTTATTTTCGTGTTCTTTCTGTCAGCCCTTTTGATGCACCTGTGAGAAGAATAATTTATTCAGCCATTTTTTCAGTATCTCTAGCAGAGAGCAATCAACGTAAAACTTAGTGGTGTAACACACACACAGGCTAAAGAACGAGACTTTCTTCCTATCCTTCTTTCTTTCTCTTTTTTTTTTCTTTTAAAGCATACATATGTTGAAAAATAGCATTTCAGGTCAGCTGAAATTATTTGTGTTGAACTCAACAAAAAAAAAATGACAACTGAAAGTAGGAATTTGAAAAAAAATCAAACCACTTTTTTGTGCATTTTTGAAATGAGATCCTTTGACTTCTGCTTTCTGAAGTGATGTTTGGAGCCAAAATGAAACTAATGTTAACTTTAAAGAAAAAGCTCTTTTGGAGCTTCCCCATTGATTCTTTCCCCTCCCAACCTCAAATTTTCTCCTTGTTTTAAATTTTGTTTAGGAAGAAATAAGCATGTTTGTCTTGAGCTGGCTCAGGATGATCCCACTTCCCTGAGCAAAAGGAAGGAAATCCATGGATCACAGGTTATTAACTGGTTGAAGGCCCCATGAACAAAAGAAACAAAGCAGAGAGAGAACTGCCAAGCATTTGACACTTTCCTTCTGGCAAATATTTGCTTTTTTCATTTGGTCTGGCATGGGAAAATGTTCCTTGCATGCCTAATCATGAGTGTGGACTTAAATCCCTCCAGGTGGGCCAGGCCATCTCCCCTGAGCCAGGGATGCACCTGCAGACTTGGATTTTCTCTGCTCTGAAAATGGGGAATGAACCACCAGTGCAATCCAGGAGAGGCAGGAAGGGAAGTGACATCTGAGCAGTCTCCAGGCTGTCCTCCTGTGCCTGGAATAACTCCTGCAGCCCAGCAGAGCCTGGAGGTGTCTTGGATCCTTTTGGGCATGGCAAGGGACACCGAAAGACTGGAGGGGCAGTGACACAGGCTCAGACTTGTGTGGAAATGGAAGAATGAAGTGAGAGAGGACTTCATTTTTCCTCTCTTTCCCAGCCAGGAGATCCATGAGGTGGCTGGGTGAGCTTAAAGGGAACTTGCAGTCTTTTCATCATATTGATGGGTGGATGGGTCGTGTGGCTTGGGGGATGTTTAAGGCTTTAATTAAATCAGGGCTGCACTCTCTGCAAGGGTTCCCTGCTGCTTTGGGGAATCATTCCCAGCCTCTCCAGACCTTGTGTGGTGGGATGGCCCTGTGCCCAACAAAGCTTCTCCTTCACTCTCCTTCTTGGCTGGACAGGGGAGAGAAAGTTTAATGGAAGGCTTGAGATCAGGACAGGGAAGGATCACTCAGGAATTACTGTCATGGGCAAAAAGGTGTCAGCTTGTGGAAATGAGTTCCATTTGTTGCCATTCAAATTGAAGTAGGGTGAGGAAAAATAAACCCAAATCTTTAAAACACCTTCCCGCCACCCCTCCCTTCTAGTCAGGCTTAGTTTCACTCCTGAATGTTCTCCCTGCTCCTGCCCAGCAGTGCAGGGGATGAGGAGTGGGGTTATGGTCAGTTTATACCACATTGTCTCCAGCACTTCTTCCCCCTCATCCTCCCCCTGCTCCAGGCAGGGTCCCTCCCAAGAGGGACCATCCTCCATGAGATATTCCAGAGGGAGTCAGTCCTTCCTGCAGGCTGCAGCTCTTCTACTTCTGTAGCCCCTCACTACCAAAACCTGCCCATATCAGCCCAGTACACCTTGAATCGTTACTTGGTGTTAATTTCCCAGCCTAAAACAAGCTCTGGAGACCTGTTATTTTAGAGATAAAAGTTCTAGCATAAACAAACTCATATGCATGTTGTTTTCGCACGGGAGATGTTTTCAGTATCATATTTAATGTTCCAAACAAAGCCATTGCTTGTGGTGCTTTGCAGCTTGGATGTCTTTGAGAGGGTAGATATGGACCCTGTTTGATCTTGAGCTATTTGGGGCTTTTTATCTGCATTTTGTGGCTCTTATCTTGTAAACAAAGACTTCTTTCTGTGTCTGTAGATCAGGATGTCACCCACAAAGCTCTGTGGAAATAGGAGATGGCTCCAGAGGGTGCAAGACACAAGTTCAGGGGCAAATGAGGGATTTAGAGCATTTTCACTTTGAGGTTTGGCTCATCCTAGCTGAGACTGGAGGTAACTTTTGTTTTCCCCATTCACCTTTGATATATATATTTTTTAAAGTAATCCCAGACTGGCTGAGGAGGGAGGTGAATTTGCTGGAAAATTGCAATACCTCCCCAAAATTCAATAGCTGCCCCTTGGTACTTGGCTTCTGGGCATGGCCACAGTGCCAGGGGCCAGGGAAATAAATGCCACCTGCAAGAGGAACTTGAGCTCTTCATCAGAGGGCAGGGAGAAGAGGGAGAGAACAGTGCAGAGATGTTCATTTGTTGGCTCAAGGGATGAGCACCCATCCCTTTGAGCTGCAGGTCAGGTTGTCAGGGGAGGGCTCCCAGTTTCTTGCAGGCCTCCCATGATGTGAGAACTTATGTCTGAGGGAGCTTAGGAGGCTTCCTGCTGGTGGCCAGTGCCTGCTGGAGAGGAGAGCCCAACAGGAGTAATCAATCTGAGGGTGCTGCTGCACCAGCCCCTTTGCCTTGTGCCACCACGCAGTGTCACGAGCAGCCCTGGGTGGCCTCTGCTCCTGAGCCCTTGAGTGCCACAGACCCTGGAAGGCAAAACCCCCTTCCAAAGCCATCCCAGTGTGGCTCAGTGCTGTTTGGTGAGGCTCTCCCTTTGGCATCCAGAGCAGCATCTCAGAGGGGAGGGTGCAGGAATGAATCAGGCGGTCGCTGCTGCTGCTGCTGCTGAGTGTGAGCAACTTGTTCTGATGTACTTATCTCTTGTTTCTGTAAAGGTTATAAAAGTAAATAATCTTGCTCTAACACAGCGTCCTTGCAGCCCCTGCCTAGCTCCATGGATAACTCTTCCTAAGGCTGACTTGTGGTGATTAATACTCTACAGAGGGGAATTCTTTTTCTAAAAGGGAGCAGAGAAGTAAAGCTTGAAGATGCTTGCTCCCTTCATGCTCCCTGTGCTTGAAGCTGCTTGATTAGCCTTTGTTTCCTCCTCCAGCATGAAGGAACTGGTGAAATGTGTTCCCTCCTGCCCTGCAGTGTTGATCCCTGGCACTGTGAGGATTAGCAAGAGGCCAAAAGCATCAGGAGATAACCTTGCTCTGCCATAAGATCCCTCCTCACAGGCCTGGGCTCCCCAGGGGAAGCTGGCCGCACTCTGTGGACCAGGTAAGCAACACCAAGCTTCCTCCTGCACCCTGGGGAGTCTGGAGAGGGGCTGGAGAGGGAATGTGAGCTGGGCAGGAGAGGCTGAAGGGTCTCACCCCTCCCTTCCTGGCAGCTGTGCTGTGCTGAGTTCACGCTGATGCTGCTCCTGTGTCTGTAATGGGTTTTTTAGCACTCTTCAGAGACCTGGGCTGGGTAGGGCCCTGGGCTGTAGCCAAGGACTGGGACACCACTGAGAAGGAGGCTGGTACTGCCCAAGGTTTCCCTGAACAGTGTGGCAGGGTACCAAGCACACATAACCCAGCAGCCGGGCTTGTACCTCTTTGAAACATTGAGATTAATGAAAACTGCCCCTTTCCCCTGAATATTCTCAGTATTGCACCCCTCTCCATCCATCCATCCATCCATCCATCCATCCATCCATCCATCCATCCATCCATCCATCCCATATGCCTGAGCTATCTTGCCTGGGATTACAGTTCTGCATTCCCTCATTTTCCAGAAACGTTTTTGTCTTTGTGGAGCACAAATGTTGCCCTGAGCCATCCAGCTCTATTTGTTCCCCACAGATGTGGCTTCTCCAAAACTTTCCACTTAGTGGTCAAATCTCTTTTGACCTTTGAAAGCTTTGGCTTGTGAGGGAAATTCTTCTACTTCAGGAAGGGATGCTGCAAAATAAATCCCACGACGGGCAAGGGAGAGTCATCTAATCTTCCTGCTCCCTAGATTTAGCTGTGCCATTAGCCTGGACCCTGCACATAAAGCTAATTTTATAATTTGTAAACGTAGCTGAGTGGGTTTTATAGAGGAATGTCGGGAAGTGATGAAATACCTTCAATAGATTTATAAAGAAGTTTAATGCATAAAGCTCTCCCCCCTCCCTTCTGCCCCCCTCCTTCTGTCTTGGAGTTGCACACAACAGAAAACATGGCCATGGGAAGGGCTTTGTGGCCAGCACTCAAGCCTTTAATTTTGCTTTTACAAGACAGTTTTATAACATCAAGAAGAATGGAAAAGCTGCAAGGCATGCACACTCAAGACGCTGTGCTCCTGGAAAGTTTTGGACGGGCTCCAGACAATGTTTGGTGGCAAAGGAAGATGAAGGTCTTGGAAAGAAGAAGAAATAATCAGCCAAGCCCTCATCCTGCAGTATTCCTGTTTCTGTCAGCTGGGAATGCCACTGGAGCATGGGAAGGACAGCAAACATGCGCTCCTGCAATGTCACGTGTTTGAGGGTGAGTTCTGATTGCATCAATAACAGCTTCTTCTGTTCCACCCCACTGAATTTCCCTGATGTAATGAAAATCAGCCATCCCATGATCTGCAAGACTCAAAAACCTGCGTTTTGCTGGTGCTTGGGCTCTGTGTGGAGTTCCTGTGTAATTTCTCCTGGCAGGAATTCCTCAGAATCAGTAAAATGTTCCCCCTTCCTGCTTTCCCCAGGGAGGATGACACTTGTGGTGCCCAGTGGGTATCACTGTGAATCCCTTCTGGGGGTTTTTTTGTTTTGGATGGAGTTAAGATGGACTGACAGGTTCAGAACTGATTACTGACAGGAAGGAGAGATGGATGTTGTGTTTTGTGGGCTCAGAAAAGGGTTTTGGACCCAGAGATCTGGGTTAGCAAGGCTGATCATCAGCATTCACAGAGCAGCCTTATCATAACCAGCACCAGCCCCGTGCTCCCCCTCTTTATCACCCAAGGGCTGAGCAAACCCAAGGCCAGCATCCTCCCAGAGCTCTCTCCTGGGAATTATCAGAAGATCTGGAGGAGAAGGCTCCTCCCGGGCCAGTCTGCCCAGCTCTGGCTCAGCAGCTTTGCAGATTAATCTCTGTGTTAAGACCTGACACACATGAGAAGTGTTGGAGGGAGGAAGGATGGCCTGGGTGCGTTTTTCCACTCCATCTCTTTGGTTTTTATGTTCCTAGTTGTGTTTTCTTTTAACGATTCGCAGCTTGGACTCCTTCCTGATTTTTCTTCTCTCTTTTTATTTGTTTCTTTTTTTTCCCCTCTCTCTCTCTCTATTGAACGCTGATGGAAAAGGAGAGTGCTTTCCTCCTGCCTACTTAAATCTTTGGCTGAGTCTCATGGAAAAACAGTCACACTTACTGCAGCTCCCAAAGCCTTCAAATCATCAGGGGAGAGGGGAGGAGGGAGCTGCAGGGGGAAGAAAATCATTTGTATAGGCGTAGAGAGAAGAATCACCTTCCTTTAAACTCGTGATCTGTCTCTGTTCCTACAGATTGCTGTCTCTGATCTTTTTTTCTCTGCCCAATATCTCCTTTCTATTATCTTTCCTCTGCCTTCTCTGTGATGTGGCTGTGCTGTGTCCCTTTTTGCTGGGATGTCTTGCTCCCAGGAGAGTTTGAATAAGAACACTGGGACTCGAAGATCCAGGTTATTGACAAGAAATCATTACTGAAACCTTTTAATGCCTCTCCTGTAATTGATACAGGGGTGGGCAGGGGGGATTTTCCTGTAGACACAGGGCTTTTTCCCCCTCCAAATGCCTTTAAAAGCTCTGAGTGTGGTGTCCTCCAGCCATTTCCTGATGGGTTAAAGCATCCTGGTGCCAGATGCTTTGGGGTCTGTAAATATTGCCCTGTTTGCAGATGGATACACTTGCAGGGAAGCAGATGGAGCCTGAAATACTGAGCAGCAGAAGACCCCAGAGAGCTCCCTCTCAGCTGAGCATCATGTTATGTGTAATTTTGGGGTCCTCCTTTTAGCTACCAAGATGTTTGGTTGCCCTTGCACAGCTTTTGTGGCCCTATTGCCCCAAGTTAATCTGGGGAGAGAGAACAAGAGGTGCTCTGAGTGGAGCTGAAATCACCCAAACCACTTACCCTGACCTCTGGGGGCAAAAATAGCCTGGCTGGGCTGAGGGCACTGGCGTGGTGTCCATAAGAGGGGAGGGATGAGGGGTGAGACTTGGCAAAACCCCCATTTCCTCTACCAACACTATCTTCTGACCATCTCCCTTGATTTGTTTTTTTTTTTGCTTTTTGCTGGCATCTGTTGCTAGGAGATAGAAAGCACAGTCCTTTTTGAAGCATCTTCAGCTGCCTTCTACCTTCCTGGAGAGCTTCAGCTTTGTTCAGTGTCCCTGCTCCTTCCTTTCTCTTGGACTCATCCTTTTTATCTTTCTCCCCTCGTCTCCACACACCGGTCAGGAAGGATTTGCCATGTCTGTGCTTGTTCCAAACACTGCTGTGAGCCTGCTCCCCAAATCCTCTGGCTTTAACCAGCACAGGATTCAGCAGCAAACACCTGTCTGTGAACTTAACTCCTGTTCCAGATGTGCCTCCCCAAGGGTGGAGGAGCCAGGACCAAGGGAAAGTCACCCCTGTGGCAGGTGTGCAACTCCTTCTGCATGCAGATATGCACAGGCAGCCCCCTCCATCTCCTTGGTCAGGACTTTGGGACACTTGGGATGTGCAACAGCTTCTCCCCCCTCTGCAGGCATTTCTCTGCTCCGTGGGGGGCTTCAGCTTCAAGTGGAAACTTGCTGTTTTAGGGGTTTCCCTTATTTTAACTAAAATAAAAAGGGAGGTGAAGGAGGCTGCAGAGGCCCAGTTGAGAACAGGGACAAGAAGTGGATTGGGACACTGGCCCCAGTTTTGGGCTCTAAATCACTCTGTGGGCCTTTTAAAAAAAAAAAGAAACCAAAATCAAAGAAAACGTATGAAAAAAGAGAAACCTGTTCTTAGCCTTGCAGCTTATTCCCAGAACTGCAGACACAGAGCAGGTGGGCACTGAGGGCAGCAAAATGCTTAGTGATGGCTGAGAGAGGAAGTGACATTTTCCAGCTTGCCTAAGGATGCAAGGAAAATGCATCTGTGTCTGCAGCAGCCCCACGAGCCGGTGCTGACCTATTTACGTGCCCAATTATGCACACAGGCAGATGCCCTCCTCCCACCTCGGAGCAAGGGGCTGAGCCAGGACAAAAATTTGCCAGTGAGGAGTTTTTCCTGAGAACCAACCCCCCCTCAGATCCTGGGATGTCAGCAGAGGGCTCAGCAGCAGCTCAGGGTGTTGGGACTGATGTATTTAGATGAGATCTTGTTTATTTTCCTTTGGAGTGAGAGCTGCAGCTGGTTTGGAGGGAGAAGTGAAAAATCCTGCCAGTCTTTCCCTCTCTGCATCCATTAATGCCCACTACAGTGCCTCTGATACCCCTCCAGTACTCTCTCCTCCTCCTTCCCACCCTGATTTACCATTTCTCATATGTCATTTCTGTGATGGCCAGTGGCAGTGATTGCTTCACACATTCATCAAGCTGTGGGTGTCACAGTGTTGTGGTTGGTGCCTTTGTTCGAGTTCCAAAAACCTTAAACCACCTTAAACCCTAAGCCCCAGACCATCGTTAACCTGCCTTTAAAACTGAGATTGCAGGAGAATTTTCCATGGGAAGTGGTGAAATTTTTAGTGATTTCTCACTCATCCCCTTTGCAGCCTCACTGTAAGATTTGATTTCAACATTATGAGCATTGAGTTGGGAGTGGTAACAATACGGAAATGAAAAGTAAGGATTGGTCTCAAGAGCTAAACTGAACTTTGTGAGTTAGAAAGAAACTTTTCTGGGAACTTTTTCATTTGGGTCAGGCTGTGCAAGCATTAACTCAGGATGGTTGGAAGTTTCATCATAAAGAAATCCTTTTCCTCTACCACACCTGGGCAGCATCAGCTGTTTGAGCCTTGATTCCACCTGTGCTTCACATGTGGCAAGGGGAGAGCTCGCAGGAGGAGGAACAATTAAAAATAATTTGTTCTGGAAGGAAGGGCTTGTCCTACCTGGCTCCCCAGCTGAGGTGCAACACATAACCCTTGTCAAAAACATGACACTTCCTCCTGCCTGCTGTCACTAATCAATCACATTGAGCTGGGACAAGACAAACCCCACACCCAGGGATGCTGCCACCCTTCCATCCCACTTTCCTGCTCCTGATAATGAGGAAAATCAATCATGCTGCCCTGGGGCTGGCCATCCATCTCCTTCCTCAGCAATGGCCAGGGGAAGCCTGGCCAGCCCTGTCCCCTGTGAGCCCCTTGCAGGAGAAGGGCACAGGTTATAGGGAATTGCCACGCTGCAATTAAAAGTTAATATTTCCACAGTGCTGGGTGCTTTGCAGTTGCTCTTGTGGTATTAATGATCTTAAAAAGCCTTTCTTAGCTGGGAGGTGTTGGCTCTCAATCTGCCTGTTTCTACCTGAGAGAGCCTGTTACAAGACCTTCTTGAGTCCTCTGCAGTGAGCACTTCTCTCTTTGAGCAGAAACTGCTGGCTCAGAAAACCCCCAGCAAGCCAGAGGTGTAAAATCACAAATGAACTGAGTTGTGCCGGAGGATTCTGGCCATTTCCTTGATTTTTATCCCCCAATTCCTGTGACTCCCCTGTGGAGGTGCTTGAAAAGGACATATTTCCCCTTCTCTTTCCTTGCTAGTTTTGTAACTCTGACAAATGGTTGATGTGTTAGTTTGTGTTTCTAACGCTGCTGGAAATGGTTGTGGCTCTCGTGTTTTCCAGCCAGCACCGTGATTTCCACAAAGAAATGAGAGTGAGAGGCTGTGGGTAACTGTTCCTCTGGCTCTATTGCACCCCACTACAATTTGCTTTCCTACCAATAACACCTGCCTATTTTACATCTTGACAGCAGCTTTCCTTATTTATTGAAAAGCTGGGGGTTCTTGGAGGAAATTTCCATTTTTCTCCACTATTTCTGGCAGCTGCACTACAGCAAATTGGTCTCCAGCTGCACCTTTTCTCCTCACTTTTGGCTGAAGGGAGCCTGTCTTGCTTGCTGGGTGATCAAAAATCATCCCAGGAAATGGTCTCCAGGCCTGCAAGGAGCAGTCTGGGGATGCAGTGTGGAAACAGTGCCTTGCTCAGTGGGGATGTGGTGGCACACCGAGGCAATCCCGTGTGTTCCTCTGCTCTGCCATGTGGAGCCCTGGCACCTCTCTGGGGTTAATGGCCATGGAAACAGTGTTGTACCCCTCCACCTCTGCTTTTGGGGTGCCAGGGACAGCTTTTGCTGGTTGATGCCATGAGGAGACTGACATGGAGCGTGAGAGCCTGTGTGGAGTTGTTGAGCTGGAGAGCTGGTCTGGGTCACCAGTGAGAAGGGGACAGAAGGTGCTTACACAAGGCAGGAGACAGGTTTTGCTGGGCTAACAAACATCATCAGATGGGCTGGAAAGCAGAATTGCTCTTCAGCAGAGTCCTGTTTTAACTGTCAGCCTTTACCAGCGGCAAAGACAGCATTCTGAGTTTCTGACAGGGTTCTGAGTTTCCAACAGGATTCTGAGTTTTTGACAGGGTTCTGGGTCTCTGTGCCTCTGCTTTTCTGAAGATGTCACATCCACATCCAAACCACCTCATGGAAGGAGGATGGTGATTCCCTCACATCTGGGTTTGAGCTGCACCCTGGGCGAATCACAGAACCACTAAGGTTGGAAAGGACCTCAAAGGTCATCAAGTCCTCAGGCTGTGTTTATTAATCTGTCCCCTTTTCACTCATATTGAAGGAAATGCCACCTTCTAGGTAGAAAATGAGAAATACCAGGGGCATGAAAGATCTGATGTTATTAGCATTGTTTGATGGACACTTTAACAAAAAATAATTGTAGAATATCCTGAGTTGGAAGGGAACCACAAAGATCAGCAAAGTCCAACTTCTGAGCCTGCACAGGATCACCCCAAGTTGCCACCTTTTGCCACTTTTTCATGGTCTTCAGTCGTTAGGAAGTCCATGGATTAGACTTCCTTGGATTAGACCTCAAACACTCAGTGAAACAGCAATATTTACATCCCGTGGAGTTCTCTTTTCCCGAGAAAAGCAGGAGTGAAAACTCCTATTGTCATCCCCTCTGCTGGCCACAGCTCCCTCCTTTTGCAATATGAGCTGCTGTCTGCCACCAAATAGGATAATATTTAATCCAAGGGACATGGTATGGTTTCCCAAAGTGCTGTAGCATAATTGGAAAAAGAAGAACGAGCCCGGGATCGCAGTGAGACAACTCAGCCAAAATGTAAACTGAACACATTGCAAAGCACTCCGGGACCTGCTCGTGCTCCACAGCACTATTTATGATCCTTAACTGATCCAGAATAGCTGACAGGATAAAAGAGGAGCCTGTCTCTGCTCCTTTGCAATTAGGCACTGGGCTCCCAAGCATCTGTTTTCCAGGGGAGATCACCGCTGGCGATCTGTGTGCCTGGTGTTTCCCTCCCAGGGATGCTGGAGCCATCCTGGAGAGCAGGGCTGGGAAAGGGCTGCTAACACGATAAAAGCAATGAAGCCGGTGCGTTCGGAGGGGAGGCGAGGAAAGCCTGGCTTAATTAAATTAGCAGAATGAAAGCTGAGGAAGATAGCTGCCTATAAATACACTGGCGGAAGATGGGGAGGGCAGAGCAGCGCTGAAGGAGAACTATTTATGCCCGAGGATAGTGTTGGCACAAGAACAAATGTACGTAAACTGGCCCAGAATAAATCCAGCCTGGAAACTGGAAGATTGTTTCTGACAATTAGAGAGCAATCGGACTTTGGACCGGCCTTCCTGTGGGAATAGAGGGGGATAAAACCCTTCCTGCTTTTAGCAGGAGGGCCGGATCCAATGACCCAGGGATGCCGTGCAGCCCAACACTCTTTTCTCCTTTCCTTATTTTCCTGTGATTTCTGCCTCAGCCTCCTATTTATGCCAATTCCCATCACGTCCCACCCTCCTTCCTGTCGCCTGATATGGATCTCGGTTGCTGGCTTTGCTCCCTTCTGATGCAGGTGGCTTTCTTCTAACAGTAATAACTTCCCCACATGGTCAGGAGCCTGCAGCATTCTTGGGGCTTTTTAATTTGTTTTTTTTAAATCTTTGTGCCCAATCCCTCTTTGTCCATTTGTCCTTCTTGCATGGAGAGGTCCAGACGGGGGACAGGTGGTGTCCTCCACCAAGGTGTCTCTGCCAAGCCCCACACAGGTAAGAGACTCCCTGGAGGGGACTCTGCTATTTCCTGTTTGGGTTAAATAGGCAGAGAATGGTAATCAGGGCCTATTTCTAGCCCTTGCATAACATGGCCCTGAAAATAACTTGTCCCAGTGGTGGAGAAGGGCTTTGGGAAAATCTGGAGTGTCGGGAGCCATGGATGCTGAGCAGCCTTGGGATGCTGACAGCAGTAATTTGCAGTCTAAGCTCTGGGAGATATCCCATTTGCACAGCTCTTTCTGGGAGATATCCCATTTGCACGGCTCTTTCTAGGACTGGGAAATGAGAGAGAGACTTTGAAATAATTTCCCTGGCTTTTTGAGTGCCTTGTCTCAGGTTGCCCTCAAACTGTTGTGAAGGAGATGGGGCAGGGAGGTGGCTGAACTCTCCTCATCTGCAGGGATGTTTCCAGGAGGGCATCAGTGATGCTCCTGGCTCCTGAGCTTGGATGTTTATGTTTGGTTTAGGTGCACCAAAAGTTCAATATTTAGGTTGACTTTTTGCTAAAAATATGGGCAGTGGATGGATGCCAGTGGGTGTGAGGAAGAAAAGGGATTTCTCTGCTTGCAGGTTGTACCCATTCCACTAAGCCGGAGCTTTTCTTCATTTATTACCATAATGAAACCCCCTGAAACTTCCCAAAAGGCAGGAGGCCTTGCAAGGAGAAGCATAAGACCAAATTCCTCCTGCAACCGAATCATAATGTTGAATCCCAAGTGTGCCAGAGAAAAAAGAGAAAAATTAGAAGTCTTTGTTGGGTATTATGTCAGCTTTCTGGATTATCAAAGGAAATCTTTTCAGCAAGGTAGTTGAAATACTGGGTTTTCAGGGGAATTAAATGCCAGCCTGTGTGTTTTGGGTGCCTAATTCCTCTAAGGCCTTTAAAAACTCCTGTCTTCATTCACATTCTCGGAGTGTCACAGCTCAGCCAGCCCGAGCCGTGTGCGTGCTCCATCCCAGATCCAGCCAATTCCCCTCAATGGGGGAGCAGGGCTGGTGCTAATGCTGCCATTCTGCACACACACAGCTCTGCCAAAGGGCTGGCAAGTGCATCTGTCTGAACTTTACTCTGCCTGCAGTTAATTGCAATTATATATTTAGTTATCAGGATCAGTTGGGAGGCTGGGCAGGGAGGGATGTGGGAAATAAACCCCCTTTGCTGTGATGCTTCACCTCATTTCCTCACTCACTGCCTCACAGCTCAAACACTTGTGTTTCCAACCCCCTTAATGCCCATTTTTTGCAAAACCCTATCCTTACTGCAGGTTTGAGATTCATTCTTATCGGTTCCTTTTTTTGTAAAGCAGAACAGAACAGATATCAGATCAGAACGCATTAAAATAATAATCCTAAACAATGCAACCAACCAAACTAATTTAGTCAAGCAACAGTTTGCACACATCAAGGTTTTTTACTCCCTTAATGCTGTGTAATTGGGCTGCAGGTAGATTTGAATAAATCATTTATGGAAGGATAAAAACGGGGAATTTCTCAGCAGAGTTGTGCCTGTGCTGGCCTTCCCTCCATGCTCAAACCTCAGGGATGGGTTACTGAGGGAGGACTGTGGGGGTCTGTTCAAACTTCTCTTTGATGTTGCAAGACCTTAAAGGGGGTGAACTGGGAAGAATTTAATTTGCAAAACTCTGCCTGCTCCTTCCAACTCCTTGCCACCCCCACGGACCACAGGATATGGCCCCAAGGAGGCTTTATCTTTGTCACAATTATATTTATTCTCATCCCAACCAGGTCAAACCTTATTAACCAAGTACGAGGCAGTGGGCTGTGCCTTGTTCTCCCCCCAGATTAAACCCTATGCATCTGTAGAATGACTTCAAAGCACTGAATATCCCATTTTCTTCCTCAATTCCTGCCTTTGTTGGTTTGGGTTCTAAAGCAGCAAAAGGAATATTGAAATTCTCATGCCTTCTCTTTATTTATTTAGCGTTACCTTGGCTCTGCTCAGTTGGGGTGCCTTGAAATTAAGACTTTACCAGCCCAGCTCTGCTGTGCCAGGCAGGGGAGCGTTTTCCCTGGGTGCAGGTGAAGAGTAAATCCTTAATTCAGTGGTAACTCAAACCCAGAGGCAATGGTGTGCTCACCTCCAGCTGCTCTTCTCCTCTTCCCACTGCCCTTGTCCTGCTGCATTGTTTCTGGGATGCTGTCCTAGACACTGTTTTGGGGGCAATATGTTAGATGAGGTGGAAAACCCGGCTGAATTCCTCACTGGAGCTGCATTCCTTCGTGCCTCTCTGGTGTATCTATCTGGTAGCATAAAGGAAAATGTCATTAGTTTTCAGCCTAATCCCTAGTGAAGCACTGGGCTCCTTCTCCCGATGGCCAGCAGCAGTCTGGGAGATGCCAAGACAACTTAGGTGTTGGCCAGGGCTGTGGCAAGGGGTGATCCTGGCTGGAGGGGTCAATTTGCAAAGCAGCTGCCAGTTCACCCTGGGACATGACCCATGGGGCTTTTCCCTGTGGTCTTTATCCCATCCCAGGGGCAATGCCCACCCTCCCTCTTCAGTAATAATTATGGATTCTTGTCTGTGATATTGGAGGAAGGGGTCTCTCCATCCCCTCTGGGATACGTGGGGATAGAGCTGGCAGTGGGGAGACCCGGGTGCTCCCCAGGTGAGAGGAAAAAGAGAGGATGAGCATGGAGGGATGGCAGCTGGAGTTTGCCCTCAGATTGCTGACACCTTTACCTGGGCTGGCATCTGCTGCTGCTGGCATGGTGCTGGCACAGGGGCTTGTCCCTGCTGCAGTCATCCCTGTGACCCGGCGCCGTGGCGTGCTTCCAGGAGAGTCATCAGCTGCTAAAAATAGCTGGGGAACAGCTGATGGTGTGGCTTCTCTCCGTGTGTCAGTGGAATTGGCCAGGAGGCTGATGCAGCTCCCCTGTCCTGCTGCTGTCCCGAGCAGGACGTGGAGGTCACGGCGCCTTGGCTCTGCTCCACAGCCTCCCTGCTGCACTTGCTGGGCTGTCACAGCCCCTTTTCCTCCTCTGCTGTGAGTGCAGGCACTGACAGGGAGCTCAGCTCATCCAGCACTGCTCGTGCTCATTGCCTCTTGTGGTGTCAAGCCTTTGGCGCTGCTTTGCTCCAGTCTCTGGATGAGTAGAGGTTATGGGTGTAACTTCACATCAGAGGGAACAAACTCTTCCAGCTCTGTCTCACCCTCGAGTGGGAGTGAGGAGCTGGTGTTCAGCATCTTCAATCCAAAGCACAGCCCTCTGATGCTGGATGCCAGCAGCCTTAACTTTCTCCTACAGGAAAAAAACAGAATTCAGGAGTGGGAAATCCAAGAGGTTGCTGTGTGTGCTGCAATGCTCCTCTGTCTATCTCATGAGCAGAGAACTGGGCTTGCAAATTGCTTTGCTGCATTTCTCCCTTCCCAGGTCTTTGTTGCTTGTTATAATTTAGGACTTTGCTCTCTTCAGTGGCCTCTCCTGCAAGGTGGTGCAAAGCCAAGTGGCACTGGTCTCCAGGGAGGACACGGGCCCTGCTGATTCAGCTGGGCTTGGCTGGTGGGGAGGTGTGGAGGCCACAGCTGCCTCTGGGTCGTAACCACCTAAAACAAAGCCTTGGCTGCTCAGGGCACCCTGTGGCAGGGACAAGAGGAGGTCTGGGCACCCTTTTGTGTTAAACAGCTGTTTTATTCTGGCCTCTGGCTGGAGAAACCTGTGCTCCGTGACCTTGTGTGTGGGTTGCAGATAGAGAGATGCCCTCCTTAGCACAGCACGTCCAGATCTTTAATCAGGCACCTTGCTGTCCATAACCTTGTTTGTAACAGCTCTCTGCAATCACTGCTAAACATACTCAGCCCTGGGAGCAAATGATGGAGGAGGTATCTCCATCCCTGCTTGTGGAAAAGGGGTTTTTCATTTATCCCGCCGGTTGCACGCTCGGGGTTGCTCTGTTAGCCAAGCCCTCCTCATCCTGGTGGGTGTGTGAATTCCTCTTGCTGGGAATGCTGAGTGCCCTGGCAGAGCAGACCAGATTCAAGGGCTGGCCAAACGCTGCAAATCTGCCTGTGCTGAAGCTCTGCTTTCCTGCTCTGAGCTTCTCCCCGCTTTTAACTCCGCCACTCTTACCCTCTAATTATAGGTGCTGAGTTTCTCAGCTTTCCTTCCCGGGAGAGGTGTCGGATGTGTGACTGGGGCTGCGCCTCCTCCGTGCCCGCCTCCGGGAGGGAGCAGGGTGCCATCCCCTCCTCTCCCCTCCGCCTGCAGCTGCAGCCCTGCAGTTCACAGAGGGGACAGCAACCAGGACTTAAGGAGAGACTGGTGTCTGCTGTCCCCTCTAACTGCAGTTGCCTTTTTTCTTATTTATAAGTGCAAGCAAACGGGTGCTAAAAGCTTTTTCCCCTCTGTCCTTCTCCTTGCATGGCACAGACTCTCCTGAGACGTCTCCTCGCAATGTGCTCTCTCCCCCCCAAAGCTACTTCTGCATTTCTTGGCATCTCTGCAAGGACTTGATCTCTCTGTTTGTCTTCCCATCTCCCCTTCTTCATTACAGTTGGGGTTTGGGGCTTGGCCAGGAATGAGTGGAGTCATCCTTGAGCTCTCTGCAGGTGAGGTGGAGGTTGGAGATTCCCATACTCACTTTGGATATTGGTTTTTTTTTTCCATGGGGTGTTATCTGGCATCTGTGTCCAGAGTTCTATTTTGGATTTCTTAAACCCTAATTCTTCCCCACATTAGTAGCTCTGAATCTCTGCTTCAGTGGTCTCAGTTCATCCCCTCATTCCAGTTGTGTGCGTGGATCCTGCAGGCATTGATCTGCCCTCGGAAGGGCACTGCTCTCAAAACAGTTTCGTGTGTGATTCCTTAACCTTTCTGCTCCAGAATAACCCAGGAAGCTTCATAAACTCCTACATCCTCTAATTCTGGCTGTCCCTGGCGCATTTTTAAGCAGGCAGCTTGTAGATGTGCTCTCTGGAAATGTCTACTTGGTGGTAAAGCAAAACCTCATCACTGGTGCTGTCACTGGAGAAAAATGAATTCATTATTATTATTCTTATTATTATTTTTGGGAAAGATGCGATCTCACCTCATGCATAAAATTAGTTTAATGGAACAGCAGGAATGGGAGGGAATATTGGTTTTGCTGTGCTCGTCTGGGGAGTGAGTGAACAATTTCTTTGCTCCCTCTCAGGCCCTGGATGAATGATATGTCATTGGAGCCACAGTTTTAGCTGAGGTGTGTCCATGAAGATAGCAGGGAGCCAAAAAATAGGTTTTAAAAATTACTCAAACAGAGGAAAAGGAATTTGTGAGCTTCTAAACAGAGTCCTCAAGCAGCCAGTGAGGCTGAGAGCTGAGACTGACTTAGAGAGGGAGAAATAGGGGCAGCAAATGCTTTTGTGTCTTGTAAATCCTCAAATGAAGGGGTTACATCACATCTTGAGTGGCAGGGACAAGGGGCACCATGTCAGGAGGGTTGGGACACCAGGTCTGAAATGTCCCAAACTCTTCCCTTGCCTCTCCTGAGGTTATTCCTGCTGCTTTTGGCTGCCCCAATGAATACAGGCAGGAGGCACTGTGTTGGTAATGCTGTCAAAGTGCACTTGTGCTTGCCTGCCCCTCAAAAACTCCTTCTTTCACTTCACTCCCTGGGAACTGGAAAGGAGAGATGAGGATAGAAGTGCTAATGTCATCTCAGGGCACCCGAACGCCGCTGATGGCAGCGTGAGCAGGAGCTCTGTCCCCTCCAGCAGTCCCACACGGCCTTGTCCTTGGGCCTATTTCCCCTCAGAACTCCAGGTTATCTTGGGAAGAGCTTTTTTTCACTGAAAAGTGAACTTCAGTGAGTATCTCCCTCTCTTGTGGAAGCAAGAAATTTGTAAAAATTTCGAACCAGAAGCTTTTCCTTCGTTGGCAGCTGGAGGATCTTCCCTCTTTGTTTGGAGGAATATCCTGGTCAAAAAGCTGCTGAACACAGGGCTTGTCACAGCTTGGCCCCCCTGTGGGATTCAGATGGGACCAAGCCCTTCACTCAAAGATGAGAAAAGGAGGGGTGCCTTTCCTGGAGGGAGAGCTCCCTTCCTGCTGAGCCCTGGTGTCCTTTCAAGCTTTGGTAAAATGGGTCCACTAGAATTAGAGGTTCTTTGGGTGAGAAGGATCAAAGGATGAGTTGGGAGGGGAGAAAAGTATGGGAAGGAGGCAGTTGTAGGCAAACTCATCTAATTTCCATCAATAGGTGTGAGTCAGGCCTGGGATTCTGCCTGTCTCCCCATCCCTTCCTTCCCTTGCCTTTTGTACGGGGTGTTTGCACTTTTAATTCCTCCTCCTCCTCTCTTCCCTCTTGGGCTGCAGGAGATAGACACTTTTTAAAATGCAAGGTGAGGGGTTTTTTTCTCAGCTCATCAAATGCTCTCTGGTGGCACCAGGGCTCTGAGGAAGCCTAAAAGACTCAGGGGCTGTGTGCAGCCTCATTCCCTTCGGGTGCCAACCCCCAGCATCCCTCCTCCAACAACTCCACTTCATTGTGATGGCTTTGCAACATCTCCTCACCCTCAGGCTCCTGCAGCTCCCTCACTGCTTCTGACTCCACTCCCTGTCCTCCTTCCAAGTTGTCTTTGGGCCACCTCCACATCTACTTTACACTGCAGTGGCAGGGGATAAAATCTTCCTGATGCCTGGGAGGAAGTGAAAACACGGCCATGAAGGAGCTTCCTGTGCTCTGCGTGTGAAAGTGTCTCTCCTGCTACATGAAAAGAGGTATAAAATTACTTTTTAACCTGCTTGTCTTCCTTCTCCCCTTGGTCTTTGCTGAGAAGATGGAAGCATTGATCCAGCTTGCTCTGACCCTGGTCAGCACAGCCACGTGCTGAGCTGTCAGCTCTCAGGTTGTCTCCAGAGCTCCTCTAAGCCAGGATCACAGGCCAGATTAAACTGGTAGAAAACCTTACAGCTTTTGGGGGGGCATTCCCAGAGAGTACAGGGACTTGTTAGTGACAGGGGATCTTGATGAGAGCAGGCTTTGCTGGGAGATTTTATCTGTTTTTAGAGCTGGCACAGGTGGATTTTGCTGTGATAAAAGCTGTAAACACCGCAAAAGTCAGAGCACTCCTTCCTGGCTTGCAATAATCAGCTTCCAGCTCTGAACCACCCCAAAGCAATAGGGCTTGCTGCAAGTACAGCAGAGGTCAAGCTCTGCTTGTAGGTGATAAGAGTTTAGCCTTGAACCAATTCCTTCTGGGCAAAAAGAAGGTGCTGGTGGTGCCCCTCGGGGGGGAATTTGGAGTTAACCAGCCCCTTAATGCACCTCCTCCAGTCTCTCATTTCTCTGAGCCTGTTTTCCTTGCTCCTGCAAAGAAAGTGGACCTTGCTTTTTAATACCTTTCAATATTATCTGCCCACTGTGGTTTAACTTGGCAGGAGCATTGTCTTTTTTTGTTATCCATCCTTTAAAGGGTTTTTGAGCAGAAAAACACTTCCCCCAAAGGTTACTTAAAGAGTTCTTGTCCAAATAGTGACAACCATGGCACTGGGGGCTTGTGCATCGATCCCAGAAGGCAAACAAACAGCCCCAGCTTAAATCCTACACCAACTACAAACCTTACGCTTTTTAATTGGGAAATTGATTTTAAATCCAAGCCTCTTGAAAAATCTAATTATTTTCCTTTAGAAAAAAATAAAATGAAAATAGGAAGAGTCTTTCTCTCTGTCATTCTCCACCAGGTGAAAGAAAGTGAGGAGGAAATAATTCTTGGCTGCATCTCTGCAGGGCGCCCTGGTGATAACCTGGATAATACGATCTGATTTTGGCCTTGAGTCTGTTCCCTTGGATTATCACATTTCTTCAAGGACCAAAAGCTGTGCTGGTGATTCAGACCCGGAGGAGAATGTCTTTTTTAGTGGTAAGCTTTCAGGTTTTTGCTTTTTTTTTTTTCCTTTTTCCCCAGCCATCAAAGATCAGAGAGGAGGCTTTTATCATGTGGCTGCTTTATAGAGAACAAGTTGTGGGCATCCTGACCAGGGCCCAGCTCTCCTTCCTTCCTTCCTTGCTTCCTTCCCAAGGAAGAACCTGCTCATTGGGTTAAAAGGGAGAGAAAAGTGAAGGGAAAAGAGGTGCAAGAAAAGGCCACCTTTGGAGACAGTGTGCCTGCATCACCTGCCCTGAAAGGAAAGGTGGATTTGGGGAGGAGGATGTGTGTGGGTGGAAAATCTAAGCTATGCCACACCGAGTGATAGATCCATCAGGATCCATGCTGGATGGACAGTCTGGATGTGTAGCCATTTCCCACACTTCTATTTAAATAGGGATCTCTTTGTGAAGGTCTGGGATCTGTTTGTCCAACAGAAGGGCTAAAATCCCTTGTGTGCCCAAGTCCTTTTGGTTTTAATCTTTATGGTCAGGTTTTGTGGCTCTCGCTGCAAAACTGCATTCATGAGCCCTCACGTGGGAGATGAAGCATCCTGGGCTTTTTTCTCCATGCTGTGGCACAGCTGCAGCTGGTTTTCCTCCAGGAGAGTGAAGGAGGTGTGCTGCCTTGTCTGCATCCACTCAAGGATGCAGGAGTCCACATCCCACATCTCTCCTGCTGCAGAGGGGTTTCTTCCCCTCCCTGCTCCAGGTGAGGGCTTTCTCCTGGATCTCCTGGAAGGCTGGGTGCTGAGGGATGCTGGAGCAGAGGGATGCCAGCTGGGCTGCTTCCAGCAGCCTCCCTCCCTCCCTCCCTCCCTCCCTTCACACGCACCCGCAGCCACCCCGGAGCCGGGTTTGTTTATAGAAACACTGTCAAGCAAAAAAGTCTTTCCAACAGCTCCGAGGAGAGGGACGTTTTCAGCTACTCAGTCACCCTCAAACTGTGAAGACACGACATATCAGCTGCATAAAATTAATTTATTTAGTTGAGGGAGGCGTTAATTAAGAGATCTCATTTATTGTGTTTCTGCAGACAGCTCTCGAGGGCCTTTTGAATTGTCAACTCTGGTGACAGCAAAAGCTAATAGTGTCACCAATCAGTAGTGGCAGGGTTCGTGCTGAGGGAGGAAGTGGGAGATGGTGGAAGGGGTTGAGAAAGGAGTGATGGAGACGTGGCAGAGGCTTGGGCTCTGCCCTTCCTCAGCCTTCCCCCAGTGAATTCTGGCCAGGGGAAAGGCTCTGGCTCAAGGTGGCTGCAGGAAAAGCCCAGAGTTTGGCAGAGCAGCTTAGCAAACCCACGGATGCCAGGACATGTGCAGCCAAAAAAATGTATTTGTGTGGATGGACTTAAAATAACTGACTGTCCATGTGAGCTGAACTGGAAAAGAATCTTTGATTTATTTTAAATAATCAGCTTTTTCTGCATTCAGAGAGGTTAATTCTCCTTGGTTAATCAGGATGTGTCAATCTGATAACCAAGTGCAGGCCTAACACCAAACTTGTGGGTTTAAATTTAAAATGTCCTAGAAAATAACAAATACACTTTATCTGAAAGAATTACATGCTCCAGTACAGCTGTTTATAGGCATCTCCTTCAGGAAAAGCTGCGCCAACACCTTTCCCCCCACTTTTTTATCTTCTTATCATCTTTATCAAGTTGCTTTTGGAGGGAAATTGAAACTCTCTTGATGCAGAAAATAAGCCAAAAGGAAAAAAAAAAATCATACAAAATAGTGGAGGAGAGCTGCTGAACTCGGCGAGGGAGTGGTGCTGCCATCTCCCAGGCAAAGAGGTTTTGTGTTTGGGTTTGTTAAACAAAGGAGGCATTGCCTGTGCTGAGCAAATCAGCTCTTCTGGGCTTTGCTCCTTGTGTGTCCTCCGAGCTCACAAACCAAGCCCTTGTTGCAGAGCCCAAACTTCCAGTTTGTCCCTCAAACACGAGTGTTGGAGGCAGAGGAGGACAGGATGCCAGAGCCATTTTCCATCTGCGAGCCGCCTGAGCAGGCTGGGATTCAGGGGGAACACGGGGCACCTCTTGGGAAAGGGATGGCTGCTGCACGATTGTTTTAACTGGCTCTTGAAGGAGCAATTTTCTCCAGGTCACTGGTTTGGCTTTCTTTAACACCCTACTAACAAATATATATTATTGCTTCCTCCTTTTTTAATCGATTTTCACTCATTTAAACCCAGAGTACGCATCAGCCTTGTATAGGCCACCACTACTTTAACCTTGATTTATTTATTTTTTTAAACATGATTTTTAATCTGTGTGGGATGGCAGTGGCTGTGCAGCTTGGATGAGCCCCTAGCCCTACCCCTGTCTTGGTGATCTGTGAGTCCCTGGCCAGGAGGAACGAGGTTTTTGGGGAGTTTTCTGCCACTGGGAGAAAACTCAGGGTTGGTTTTTGTCGCACTCAGCTGCTCCAGGAGTGGTTTGACAATCAGGAAAGGCATTTTTCCAATCAGGCCCTGAGGGGTTTTCAGTCCAAAAGAATCACTGGGAGCTCACCCTGTGCCAAGGGCCTGTGTCCCCAGGGACAGGCTGCATTTTCCTGTCTACCTCTCAGAGGAGAAAGAAACCTCGGCTTTCCCTTGGCTCCCATCACAAAAGCTTTGTGATCCTCAGGCAGAGCTGGGCAGGAATGGAAAACGGTGAGAGATGGAGCTTTTAGTTTTTGATTTAACCCCAAGGCAACAGAAGGGCTTTCCTGTGATGGGAGCTGTAGGGAGAAGTTTTTTCCCTGTAGGAGTTGCGTGTCCAGCAGACTTTTTCTTGGGTCTCTGAAGCCACACAGGATCTGACCAAGGCTTTTCCTGCAGTGTGGATTTCCCACTGCTTTACCACTGTGGTTGTATCTCCAGGGCTGCCTTGCCCCATCCAGCTCAAAACTGGATCACAGAATCCTAACAGAGCCATGAGATGGTTTGGAAGTGACTTTTAGGGAACACCTTGTTCCAATCCCCAGGGACACCTTCCATGAGCCCAGGTTCCTCAGAGCCCCATCCAACCTGGCCTTGAGCACTTCCAGGGATGGGCACAGCATGACCCCTGTTTATGGGAGAGGAGCAGCAGGGCATTGTCCCAGCTGGGGTAAAGGATGGGAGATTGGTAGGCTGGGAGGCAGAGAGTGTGGGTTTGTGTCCAGAGCTGCCTGGGGAGGATTATTGCTCCTCACAGACTGGCCACGCTGGAGACTGGAGGAAGGAGTGCTGTGGGAGGGGGCCTGAGCAGGAGAGGAGATCATGGGGGATTCATTTAAACCGCAGTGTCAGATCCTATAAATCTGCGGGGTTTTGCATATTTCCATATTTATATATGAAAATTTCACGAGGTGGCTTAAAGGCAGCTGAAATAAAAACAGGGCTGTCAGAGCTTGAAAACCACCGGCAAATCCCTAACAGACCATTTAATACAAACTATGGGCCTGGAAAACCTCCGAGTGCCTCGGGGCACTGCAGCTCTGCTGGCCGGGAGGGTGTGGAGCCGAGGGACCTTTCAACCTGGCTCATGTCCCACGGGGATGGGACATTGGGCTGCTGGCATTTCCCTTGGGTTCTGTCCTGCTGTGCTGGTTTGGGAACAGGCAGGGAGTTGATCTCTGTGGTGCCCCAGAGCTGTGAGGGATGCTGGTGGCAGGGCTGGGATGGTGCAGAGGAACATTTTACACCCCACAGGGGCTGTGGTTGTGTTCAGCCTTCTCTGTGGAGACCGACTCCTTCTCCTGTGAGCCTGTGCCCTTTTCCTTTCTGATCTTCTGTTATCGGCCAGAACAAGAATTCTCCAAGCCACTGGTCTGCATCACCCTCACTGACCTTCTGCCGCTTCATGAGCCTCTTCCCATGGATTAATTTAAAGGAGCATCCCACAGATTTATCCTCAGTGCCCAGGTGGGTAGAGTGGCCCTCCAGGTTGGAAAACAAACTCCTTTTAGATTGCCCTGCATATCTTCATGCTGATTTTTGGATACCTCTAGATGTTGTCCAGCTTGTGGGTCTGTGCTCCTTGCTGTAGGACCTCAACCCTTCCTGGTGTCCCCCCAGCAGCCCCAAATCCCAGTGCAATGTTCTATAACTCTCAGGTCTGGCCTGGGGATTTTATAGAATCATGAAATAGTTTGGGTTGGGAGTGACCTTTAAAGGCCACCTTGTCCAATCCCCTGCCATGGACAGGGATATCTCCCCCTAGGTTGCTGAAAGCCTCATCCAGCCTAGTCTTGAATATTCCCAGGGATGGAGCATCCACTGCCTCTCTGGGAGAACTCTGATTTCACCACCTTCATGGTAAAAATCATGTACCAAACGTTTCTAAAGAGAAACTCCTGCTTTTCTGATGCAAGGACCAGAGCAAGCCTCCCCCTGCTCAGAGACCTCTGTAATTCAGGACTCTTTTCCCCCTCTTCAGCTCCAAGACAGGAGCTGAAGGCCACAGACGCCTTGTTTCATCTGAAGTCTCCAAATCAAAAGGAAATAATTAGTGGAGGACGAGAAAGCTGAGACAAAAACAAGCTGTCAAGACGAAGAAGAAGGTGCTAATGTGTCTGTCATCCCTCTTCCCTGCTGGCCAGCCCCCAGAGGTGGGAGGCGGGTTTTCCATCTCTGATGGATTGGAAGGAGGGTGTTGGAAGCCTCGGCTGTCTCCAGACATCAGCTCTCCTCTCGTGAAGACTCCTCTTGCTGCCAGGCCCCTTCCTTCTGCTGTGCCCTGAGCTGTTCTTGGGAGGGATTTGCTCCACGGGCAGTTCAGACGGCGATGGCTGCGACTTCCCTGCATAAGAACTTCCAGCTCAGGTTTGATCCGCTGCGCCGCACGCCCGCAATCGATTTGTGTCCTAACAGGGCCTATTCCTCTTCATTAGCCACAGACAGGTGTGTGGAATGAGCAGCTCACATGTTGGTGTCTGCAGTTATTAAGTTAAGCAAGACGAATCCCGGTGTCAGCACTTCCCCTTTTTGGCTTTGCTCAGGGCTGTGCTCCTTCTCCTGCAGGGCTCCTCGTGGTGACTTTGGCACAGGGTGATGTTCTTGGGAGTCTTGACATGTGCTGGGTATTTTCTGCTGTTACCTATTGCTGGGCTGGGGTAAGAAGCAAGGCAAAAATCCAGGGGTATAAACACCTGGGGAGCTTTGCTTAAAGTCCTCCCCAAAGCTGTGGAGTTGTCACCCTCCATCGCTTTACTCCATCAGGGACTTTCTCCTGCCTGGGCGTTACTGGAGGCAAGTTTTAGGGCTGGCAGTTAATATTTAGGGGGTTTCTGGGGACTTGCTAACTTTTAACCAAACTCTTACACTCTTCAGCCTCGGTGGTCCTGCTGCTGGGAAGCCTTGGCTTACACTGGGGAGAGTTTGCCTGGCCAAGCTTCCAACAGCTGGGATGGAGGGATCACCTGCCCCAGCCTCCAACAAGACTCTTGTCCATCATTTCTGTGCAGGGCTAATGATTTCTGAGGACAAAGGGGAATACCTGCCAGTCACAGTGGCCTAAAATACCCCGTGGGGGTGCATAGTGCAGTCAGCAGTGTTTGCTCCAGAAAAGCAATTCAGTCCTTGGTCTCCTCTTGGGCTCCATTAAGATTAGGGCAGCATTTCCCACCTCTCTGTGGAGATTGTTCCCAAGTGCTGCTGCCTTACAGGTTCCTGCCGTGTCCTGCAGCACCCACCCCTTTTTCCCTCTGCCTGGCATTAGAGGGCAGTCAAAGGAAACCTTCCTTGTCCTCCTGCTCCCCAGGCTCTGCGGGCTGCCAGCCAGCACCCACACCCACCCCGGGGGCAGAGGGCTGATCTCCAAGCAGGACCCTGTGCCTCGCCCTTGCCCCCTTGTTTTGAGTTTCTGCCCATGTTTCACCTCTTGTGGTTTTGTCTCTGACATTTGGGATAGAGCATCTGCAACCCTGATGAATCCTGGGTGCTGTTTCTCCCCTGCCTCGCCCTCCATCTCCCCCTAATTGACATCCCTGAATCTTGTCTCCGTTTGACAAATCAGGCTGCTTACTCTAAGTGATGACATGGATAAATATTGCAGGCATTCGCTTTACGTCTGGATACCCTGATAATAAAAGCTATCAGAATCTCTTCCCCCTGCCCGTGCATAGCAATTACTACCAAAGGGTTCACTCCTCCATCACCGGAGCGGGATGTGCAATTGTGTCTGTGACAGCAAGATTTCCCTCCTGCATTGGTGGTTTTGGGCCATGAAACAGCCTTTTCTTAGACAATTCAGCAGCAGTGTGGTGAGACTGTGCGTTCACAGTGGGGGATCTCACAGGAGCCCTTTTGCTCATGGAATTTCAGTATCCACTTGGATGGACCTGGGTGTCTGGAGTGGCCATGGTGGGTGGCAGTAGGCGCCACTGTGGGCTGAGGGTGTGGTTTTAACTCATGGGAGCTGTCCCTGTGCCTTCCTCGAGCCAGCCCCCATCCAGGCTCTGCTCCTCATCCTCACCGGCACGTCTGTGGCTCTCCTGGGTTGAGGCTGTCAAATTGCCGGGTATTATTTTTAGCCTGGTTTCCCGAGGAAAAGCAGCTTATGCGATTGTACTGTCTGTCAGTGCCTTTCCTCCCACCAGCCTCCTCTTAACAAGTTTTGAACCCCCTGTCAAATTTTCTGGGAGGGATGGAGAGCTCCAAGATGCGGCGTTCCCTCATGTTTCCCTGCAAATTAGCAGCTGGGGCCGCCTTCCTCAGGAGGGGGATGAGGCTGGGTGGCAGTGCCCAGGGACGGGAGGAGATGTGGGGAAGGTGCGAGACGAGAGGCTGGGAACGGGCTCTGGTGAAGGATTAATATCTCAAATACAGATATTAAGTGCTCACGCCTTAATTAAAGTTAATTTCTGGGAGAGGCGTTTCATTACCAAAGGTTTCTCCAGCTCAGGCGTGTCCACACCATCTGCTCGGAGCTGGAAGTGGCAAAGCCCTCGACCCCACGGCGAGGACCGGCCCTTCCCGGGACGAGGACAAGCTCAATGCAAAAACCTCTCTTCTCTTCCTCCCTGCCTCTCAGTCTGGGCTGTTACTGACAGTAATTTATTAATCTTTCTGAGAGCCAAGTGCTGCTGCTGGCAGGGGAAGGTGCAGAGTTTCATCTCCTGTGATCTTCCTCAGTGTGGGCTGTCTGGTGGCTGGCAGTGAGGTTGGGCAGGCTGTCCTTCTCCTTCCTCCAGCTATGTATTTATTTATTTATTTTTATTTAAATGTTATTTATTTTTATTTCAGCTTTCAGGAACGCAGGAGTTTGTGGATTTTACCCTTTGTCGAAACTGGGTGAAAGTTATTAAATGGTGGCTTGACTGAGATGGTCACACACACACACACACATACACCCAGGAGCTCCTGTTTCTTAGGAAACTGCTCTTAATGAGAGGCAGCTCCTATTAATGCTTGCTTGCTTCTTAGTCGAGGTCTTTGCTGGGAATGGAATTTTTATGGGAAATCTTAAACCAAACAATGGTGCTAATAAGCTGTAATCAAAACCAGGGAGGGAAGGGACCTGCTTTTTTCTCATCCCACAGCCTTCCCTGAGGTTTCAGAAGGAGAGCTTTTCCTACAGCAAGATAAAACCATGATACTTCTATTTTTTTTTTTTTTTTAATCTTTTTTTT
>VZTZ01015604.1:337066-394743 GCA_013400955.1 Drymodes brunneopygia | reverse complement strand
GTGTTTGTGTCCCCCCCCCCCCCATCAGTTTGGTTTTGCTTCTTGTGGGGAAATATAGACCCAATATGTACCCAAGAGAGAGAGAGAATCTGTGGGGGTGACAGGCATTTGAAGGGGACATCCAGCAGACACCTGCTGTGTGTGCCTGAGGCAGTGAAGCTCTGGGAAGGATGGATGCCTTTGGCTCAGCAGTTTTCCACCCAGTTACTATTGAATGGAGAGGGGAGGGTGCAACACCTTTTTTGACTCTGTTTCCCATCAGGAGAAGCCCACAGAGATTTTCCTTGGTGGGTGAGGGGTGCTGGATGTGTCTGTCTGCTTCCTTCCTGATTGTCCCCAGCTTCTGGCAGAGGAGAGCCATGGGCTGCCTGTGGCAGAAACAGATGGGGAGCTCTCAATCCAATCAACTCCCCAAGTCTTCCCTCTGTTTGTCACGGATGTGTTGCCTGTTCTTGGCAGCAAAGGCCTGGAGACCTCTCAGCCCCAAGGCCACCTCCTGCTGCCACAGCTGCTCCCAGCTGGAGAAACCCAGTGTCCATGCTGGGTGGCTGGACAGCAGGAGCAGGGTGCCTTTGGTAACAAGGGGAGGTGTGGGGGAAGCCAAAGCTGCCCCTTTGTTGCCAGGAAGGGGAGGAGGAAACCTGGAAACCCTTGTTCCTTTTCCAGCCCTGGCTGCACTGGAGCATCCCACCAGGACAGTTGGTTTTTTAAAGCTTGTGGAAAAGGGAGGGGAGAGCCATGTTTGACATATGGCTTAAAAAATGCTCATGTGTTCACAGCCCTAGAATTACCCAAACACTGTAGCAGGGCTAAGGGGGAAGAAATCAGCCAAACACTCTATTTTTCCACCTAAAACTAGCTAAGATGGGTTTGGGGAGAGATTGTGAGGGGAAAACCACAGGCAAAGTGGCCCTATTAAGGCAAAGTAGCAAAGGCAAGCCCTGAATTTCAGAACATGCTGCCTGCCCTTTCTTGCTGCCTAGCAGAAATCAAAACAAAAATAAGCTGAGAAACCTTTTTCAGCCTCATTTTCAAAGCCATCTCTGACCAGGAAATAGCCCTGAAATGAGTGTGGGAAGTTAAGAGCCACACAGGGAGACTTAGGGAAGGAGCTGGAGGAGCGCTAGGAAGGTTTGTTTGTGTGCAGAATGTATTATTACCTATCTCAGAAAACACAGGATATTACATTGCTTTACATTTGGGGTATTTTTGCTGCAAAGCTCCAGAGTGATTTGTGGTGGTGGGGCTGAGGGAAGATAACGAATGGAGGCTTATGAAGAATGGAATTTCCCCCCTGCCCCCCTTCAGTGATAGTATTAAATAGCTGCTTGTATCACAGCAATTTCTCCCCCTCATCTTTTTTTTTTTTTTTTGTGTGGTGTGCTGAGATAAAAAAAACCAAACGTTTATTTGCTAATGCCACTTATTTAATTTAATCAGGCTGAAGTACACCTTTAATAAATTTGCCTCCGAAATGAAAAATTACAAAGATGTGGCAGAAGAATATTTTAATGAAAACTGATGATGTAGCAAGTTAGAGCAGAGTTATGTCCTCTCCCTGCCCTTTCCAACCAGGCAGCAGCACAAGAGAGCAGCCAAATATCCCTCCGAAAATCACGGGCTGTGCTGTAGAACTCTTTTCAGTTTTCCTGCCCTGAGATCTACTCTCTTGTGGGGCTGTTTGCTGATTTCTAGACAGCCTGCCAAGAAATCCTGGAGTAAGAGCACTGAGATAAGGCAGGCAGCAGGATCAGCCTGCAGGATGTGTGATGCCAGGCTGGACTGTCCAGGTGTTGGGATATTCATGGGAAGAGGGTGTTCAAGGGCGGGGGATGCATGACAAGGAGAACTATTCTTAGACAGCTCCTCAACCAGTCCCAAATCCACCCTGCTTTCCTTCCAGATGATGGCACTCAGTGGTGCCAGCAAATATTTGCCTGGCCCCAAAGCTGCTGCTCGTGCTGGGAGAGCAGCAGTGGAAGGACACAAAAAATCAACATTTGCAAGTGGCTGTAAGGAGGAAGATCTATGGCAATTCAACAAGGCTGACGCCAGTCTCTTCAAATAACAGGGTCCTTGCCCTCAGAAACGCTGGGATTTAGGGTTTTGAGCATTCCCCTTTTATTCTGTGCAGATACATTAAGGAGAAAGGCCATGGGGTTATCACCAGGCTAAAGTGCAGCACCACAGCAACCTCAAAGAGGGCTTGCCTACTCACAGCTCTGTATTCCTCCAAAATCTGTCTTTAGTCATAAAACTGCTCAGCTGTCTGGTGGAGGAATGGAAGTTCTTGGAAACAAAATACACCCAGGAGGGTCAGCAAAGCTCCAGAGTCAGGAGACACACACCTGCTCTTGGAAGCAATGTGTCCAAACCCAGGACACCAACCAGGTCTCACTTTGGCAACTAACAGAAAAGAGAAATCTGGGCTGAAAACTGTGAATCCTTCCCTGTTTTGGAGTGCTTCCTGGGGGCATCTTGGTGTGAATCACTGCCATTTGTTAGAGAGAAGGTCCTTTGCTCAGCCCTGGAGCTCTTCCTCCTCCAGCTTGGTCTGTCAGCGATGTCGTGACGATGACAAATTTATGACATCAGAAGGGAGCCCTTGTGGCAGATGAAGCACTGCAGATCCCCTGCAAGCAAAAGGAAAACTCAGCAGAAGGAAACTCAGATGAAATTTATGAGCCTTCTCCAGGAACCGACGTCACTCCTGGCCTGGGGCCACCACAGCCAAGCAGGATTTACGCTGCCTGTGCCCCCCCGGGCCTTGCTCCCAGGGGATCAGGCTGAGACTAATCCAGCCAAAACCAACACCCTGCCACAGGGGCAGCTCTTGGGCAGAGCTGGAGAGGGAGATCAGCCAGAAGTGGAAGTGCCCCAGGAGAAGTCCAGTGCATGAGGAGCTCTACCTGATGGTCCATTTTTCACCTGTTCCTTGGTGAAAAATGCGGAGAATGAAGCCAGTTACATCCCTGGAGGACACAAAGCTGCTGCCAAGTCTTTTATTTGTTGTCTCACTCACTGGATGGACCCTGGTGGTTCTTGAAGCTCTTTTACCAGCCACGAGGAGCTAGCCCATGATTTCATTCTCTGATAAAGAAGGTTCAGCAATGAACTCTCTCTCTCCTGGTGAGCTGGAAAGTTGGCACATCGTGTGAAGTACCTCTCTTCCACTTCCCCTTAATTCAGGCTAAATTTCAGCCAGTGGCCTCTGGATCCCACAGCTGCTCTCTTGGGTTGGGCAGACCCTTTGTGAGCTCCCATCTCCCAAGCTCCATCAGCTGTAGAACAGAGGTGGCAACCAAAGCTCCATAAAACATCCTCTTTCCCAAGGGGTGAGCCGTGTTTTTCCAGCTCTGCCCGCTATCCCTTTACTAGTTTCCATGAAAACAAACTGCAGTTTTCATAAACACAAACCACCATCTGGCCCTGGAACGTTGGTGGGTGTTTTTATCTGCCGTCGACGGGATTTGCAAACTGTTGGGAAAATCCTAGCGAGGTGAAAAGGAGAAGTTTTGGCACAGCTCCACGGAGCTGCTGCGGCTTCAACTGCCTTGACTTGGGTGAGAGCTCCAGAGCATCATCCCAGGAAGGCTTTTCCTCATCCCTTCACCTGAAAAGAGCCATGGCAAAGCTCTGGTGCAAGCTGTGCTCAGTGGTGACTCAGGGCCGGGCACCATCTACCCACGGCCCTGGTGCTCCTGTCTGGGGACACAGCACCAGCACAAAACCAGATCTGGGCTCTACAGGTTTCCCACCAGCACAAACCCAGCTCAGTCATCCTAACCCAAGGAAAAGCTCCTCCCCTGTCCCCAGCTCCACTTAACAAAGCCATTAGCACTCCCATTAAATATTTAGCTTGGTGTGTTATCCTACCTGCTAGTGGGGAAGGGCAAAGGCAGCAGCAGATGGGACAGGGATGATTCAGAGCGTGGTGTTACATCCCTGAGTGCCAGCCAGGGAGCTGCTTACATCAAATCAGGCTCAGTAATGAGAAAGTGCATAATTAGCTGCTTCAGCAACCACGGCTGCCCTGTGTGAGGTTTTGCACCATCTCTACGGGTTGTTTTTTCAGAGTGAGGCGAGATTTGGATGACTTGTCTGGAAGGGTTTCAGTGCTGTGTCTGGGTTGTGGGAGTGGAGGGGGCATCTCCAGGATGATGGGGATCGAATGAATGGGTTTGTGCTTGTGGCAGAGAAAAAGTATAAAGGGGAGACCTACCAAGGATGAGAATTTAGGCAAAGCCATGGCAGCTTTTTGGGTGCTGGAGAATGGAGGAGACAAGGAGTCGGCAGAAGTATGGTTGCCTTCAGTTTCTGTGTCCATTCATCAGAGGAATGGTTTGGGAAGGCCTTTGAATGCCCAGAGGGCTCCAGCAAGAGGATTTTCATCCACTTTCATCTATGCTGAGGCTTCAGTCTATCACCGGTGTTCCAGGATAACCTGTAGTGAAGGGAGGAAGGAAGGAAAGGGGCTTGGCCAAACACATTTTACACAGAGCTTTTTCAGGTAGGAAGTGCTTCCTCACAGGGCATCCATCCTGGATACAGCAGATCATGTTGAAAACCTCTGCCAGACAGAGAGCAGGCATTAATTAAATATGCACAGGGCCAGAGAGGGAATCAGCAGAGCAAACACGAAAATCCCTCATCTTCTCGGGGAATGTTCGTAACCCACGTATTGCATTTCTTAACTTCCCTCTCCCTCTCAAAAGAATCAAACGTTAAATTAAAAGTTCTTGGAAGAGAAATCCCCAGATCTCACAATTCTCGTTTCCTGGCCAGTTCTCATTCCTAGCACAGGATATTGACATGCTCAGATAAGGGTAATTCTGGGGATCTTTAGGTCTTTCTTGGACTCTGGACTTGAACACCGTGATGCATTTCTTCATGGTTTTATTTTTTCCATCCTTCCCATGTTTCTTCACGTGCCTTCTCCCTGTCAGCCACTGTTCTCCTGCCTGAACCACAGAGAACCTCAATGTGCTCCTCTTCACCACAGCCAGCCTTGGCTGGCCTCTGTACCCCCCACCCCTGCAGCACATCTCATTTCCTGCACAGTTCCTGGGGGGAAGCACCTTCAGCATGCTCAGCTCAAGGGAGAGACCCTTCCATCAGCCACTGGGGTCCCCTTGGTCTGAAGTGTGTGGCACAAATGCAAGGCAAGGATAAAGAACTGATCTGGTGCTTGCCAAAAAGGATTTTTTTCACGCAAAAACCATCACAAATTGTTGCAGATGAGAGCAAAGAAGTGAAAAAGTATCAATATGAGCACCTCCTTGGGCGCTGCTGCTCTGAGCTGCTGTTTCCTTTTCAGTGCTTTCCCTCCATCTCTGAGACAAACCAGGAGCACTCCTGCATTTAATAATAGGGGAAATTCAAGTGATTTCGATCAATCAGCCTTACCTGTGTCTCTGGAGGACTGCAGCTCCAGCTCTCCTCCCCTTCCCTGTTACACTCCAAAACTCCTCAAGAAGACCACATTTGTAGGTTGGCAATTAATAAAGCAATCCCATCATTCAGAACAACAGGGAAATTGTGTTAAGAGTCAGACCACGGGCTCAGCTGCTTAACAGCAAGAAATGTGTGCCAGGCTGGATTCTAGCCTGCTTGGCATTTTTTAAACAAAGCATTGTCCGTCTACTTCAACTCATCAGGGCTCAAAAGAGAGAAATAAACGTTTTCCTGGGGCCAGCCTAAAAAAGCTCTTCATCTCAGCTCTGAAAGGGAAGAGCTGAGGATCTGATTGTGCCTGAATGGATCAATTTTTTCCTCCCCTATGAAGTCCATCAAGCTCCCATCTATTAAAATCTATTTTAGCAGCCTCCTCAGCTCTGGTGGCTTCTTCGTGGTGGCACCCTCAGGTATTGGGGAAGAAGAAATAAGATGCAACAGGGAGCTGGTGCAGGGGGGATGAAGAATAGAGAAAATGAGAACACAGCATCTCTTCCATGCTCTGCTCAACATGCAAGGGAAAAATCGCCTCTTCCCTTTAGTGAAAGCCATTAAAGAGAAAGAGGGAAGGAGAAAGGAAGGAAGAGGAGAGTCATTACAAGGCTTTGAATCTGGAGGCCTTTTCAATCTGTTACACTGAATGTGGGTTGTCAGCAGAGAAGAAAAGCAGCCGCTCTGCTGATAACGCAGGTACCAGTAAAACCTGCTGTGCTTCTAATGAATCCTGACAAAGCACTTTGGGAGGGGAGGCAAGGAAAAAACCACTGGCTGTCGGAGTTTGCCCTGTGGTGTGGCCTTGCTTTGTCTGAACTAAGGGAGGGGCTCAGTGGTTCCTCCTGGGCTGGCTGGACTGTCCCTGGGTAGAAGCCGTGATGGGCTCTAGGAACACTTTGGCATGGAATGACTGCAGGAGACGCCTCCCTGCTTCTGGCCCCTGATTTAATCCCAGCCATGGGGGTTGGGAGGAGGGGGCCCTGCTCCTGCATGGGTGTTGGAGGAGCCTCCTGAGCTCCCAGAGCAGGTCTTTTGAGGTCTCAGTGTTGCCCAGGGCTTTCTGTGGAGCTCTTCTGAGCTCATCTTTGATGGGGTTGCTGGTTTAGCAGTCGGGGCCAGGTGAAGATGCTGTCATGGGATTATCCCTGAAGCTTTAGGCTCAGGTTCTCTGTCCACGGTTGCACCTCTTCTTGGAGACCCAAGTGGGTGAGTTCAGAGAATTTCCAGCTCAGGTGAGAGCTCTTCTACCACCAAACTGTGCCATGGAGTGAGGAGAGAGTGTGTACCTCCCCTGCTGCCTCATTCCAGCTGGGAGCAGATGGATTCCTTTATGGATGGTCCCACAGGGCCTGGCTCCCTGCAGCCACCTGGGAAAGCAAATTTTCTTGTTCAGGGCTCAGCTGTTTCTACCAATGCTGCCTTCAGCAAGGGCAACTTTTCCTTCTGTGCAGAGAGGGAAGAAAGAGTAAAGATGGACGAGCAGGGATGACAACAGTGGGAATTAGCAGTCCACACAGCCCAGAGATGTGTGTAGTAACCTCTTTTATGTCTTATTCTCGCCCAGGGATACCTTTATCTTCAGCAGTACGGAAGGATTTTTAATCTTCTTCACAAAGACAATCTTTGCAGGAGGAGGAAACAATCAGCTTTTATGGGGCCGTTCACTCCTTTATTTATTTGCAAATTCTCGGCAACAGTCAAACTTGAGCAAAGGATAAAAAAAACCGAAACAAACAAAAAAAAGAAACAATCCAGAAAAGGTGAACAGAAAGATGGGTATTTTTCTTCTTACTGTATCCACCAGAATAAGAAACGGATGTCTTACATGTCTATAAATAATAGCCATCTATAACTTACCAGCATTGAGATGTAAATGAGGTAACAGTGGGAATTTCATCTCGTTCTGCATGAAGAATGAGTCTCCTGTTCCAGAGAGTTTCAGGACATGCCTTTGAAGCTGGAGCCAGACCCTTTGCTGGGGCAGGTGAGCTCCAGCTGAGCCCCTCTGCCCCGTGAGCATCCCCTCCTGCGGGGTCTCCAGCAGCACGGCCGGGCTTCCCACCACCGAAAACCTGGAGTTGGGAGAGGAAGGGTCTGTTTTGCTGAAAAAGGGATCTCTGTTATTCTGCTTGAAGCCCAGGGAGAGGTGAGGCTGGATCTCCTTCCCTCTGAATTGTCCATGTGGCAGATGTGGAGAGAGGCCAGGGGACTCTTCAAGCACGGCGACGTTTCCTCTTGACACGACGAGTGTCTGACAGCACTTCTTATCCATCCTTGTCTCCAATTTCCCATCAAAAAGTTAGCACACAAAGGGCTCTTGGCGCATCTCCTCGCTCTCCACGAGTGTTTCCAGCCCTGGCATACCAATTTCTCAAGCTCCTTATTAACAATTCTGAAGAAGATCCTATTAAAGTGGTCCTGTCAAGTTGGGTAGGACCAGCCTCTCTTCATCTGTCAAGGAGTCTCCTCTTGATTCCAACTGCCTTAAAAACACAATGAGACAAAAAAACCCCAACAAACTGCACCTCAAATTCACAGCATTTGCTGGGAAAACACAGATTTTGATCATTGTTACCTAATTTTATGGAAGCTGCTGTTCATGCAAGGTTAAACCACATAGTTCAGAATTAGGAAATCAAGATCACAAAGGTGGAGATGGATCATAGTTTGGCCCCCTCTGAGAGCTCTTGTCAGGAGATGGAGGAAAACACCTACAGTAAATGAGATTCCCCCAGTGCTGTCACATCCCTCCTTTTTGCAAGAGGTTTTTGTTCACAACAGTATGACAGGAAACAGCTTTTTGGAAAAAACCCATGTCACGCACTATTGGGAAGATGCTGTTCCTGAAGAGCTCTGTGGTCTCCACTCCTGATTTCTTTTATATAAATGGTCTTTCACAGATTCTTGGAATGCTTTGGGTTGGAAGGGACCCTAAAGATCATCTTGTTCCAACGCCCTGCCAGGGGCAGGGCCACCTTCTTCCACTTATTAGAACACAGAAAAGCAATTAGATCTCACAGCTCAGACTGTGATTAATCATCCTACAAACAGCATATGGACACGGAGAAAAGGAATAGTTCCTGAAACACGTGGGATGTGCTCAACTGGTGAACAAACTGGGATAATCTGGGAAAACATCTGCTGGCTTCTGCATGCTCTCCAGGAGCTGCTGTGTGCATGCTTAGCCCTAAAGCCTGGCCTTGCCCATAAAGCCCAGGTTTATGGATAGAGAAAGGCTCTAACCTTGGTGCTTCCCGAGCGTGGGGATTCACCCCTCTGCTCCTCAGCAGTGGCAAAGGGAATAACAGCATTTCTTTCCCACTGCTGCCTCTCCTTGCTTTGCCTGCCCAAGCTGCTGACCTCTCCTTGGAGAAGTCCTTCTCTGATGCACGTGGTCTGCTCACCACCCAGGCTCCTGACTTTTTTCTTTTCCTATCCAATATCTGAGTGCTGCCGTAGTAAACGGTCATTACAAAGCTATAAATAGTCCACAGCACTCCAATTAGGGAGCTGCACTTAATTGCATGGGGGGAAAAAAAGACTGGGGAAAAAATTAGCTGCTGCTGCAGTCCTTGATGAGGAGACCCTTGAACTCAGCAGAAGGCATTCTCAGGTCACTCCAGAGCCTGGAGAGGCTGGGAGTACATGGGGGGTTTATTCCCACTGGTAAAGGGTGCGAGTAGAGAAGGAGGGACCTCTTGGAAAACAGAAATAGGTGGTGATGCTGGGAGAGTGGGAGACAGAGTTGAGGGCTTTTGGAGCTCTGACAGCCCAGCCTGATGCCAGAGGTGCCATTTGGGCTGTGGATGAGCAGCTTCACCCCTTTTTCCTTGCTGCTGGCATCACTCAGTGGATGAAGCCTGGCCCACGCTTACCTTTCCCTCCAGCTCTTTCACACTTGGCTCATCCGAGTGCTCTGCAGCTTCCAGGGGGTCTGGGGAGAAGCCAAGGGCTGAACTTGGAGGAGGAATTGATGGCAGAGCAGCCCCCCAGAGCTCTGCTGAAGCCATTGATGCTGCTGGGATCTACTAAGGGATGCAGGAATCCATATGGGATCACAGCCCGGGGTGGAGCAGCAACCTGGGGAGCTTTATCTGCCAACTCCTGCAAGAGTGTCCCAAAAAGCAGAGTACAAAAATTGCACTTGAGAGAGAGAGAGAGAGTGTCCTTTTCACATTGCTCTGCCCACGGTGGCCTCCCTTTCCAACGCCTTTGGAGCAATTTGCATGGCATTACCCACAATGCCTGCAGCTGTAATGCTATTACAGCTTGGCAGCCTCTCTAACCTAATGATGACAAACACTGCAGCACTCCTTATCTGCTCTTTGCCAAAAAAACCCAATAATTATTTGGGGGAGGAAAAAAAAAAAAGTGATTTGTCTGCTCTTTTTTTTCCCCTCTTTTTTCGGTGCTTTTTTTCTTACCTTAAAAGGGCTCGGGAGGAAGGGACTGGGAGAATGGGAAGTTTAGGAAAGCCTTGATGCCAACTATGAGGTGGAGACCACACTTCTAAAGCACAGCCCATGTCCTACACCTTTCCCAGGCCTTCTCCTGCCTTTTTCCCTGATTCATTTATTACAAAATATATTTCCTTTCATCCACTTTCATCTCAGCTTCGGGGCAGGGAACTCTGTTTGGGATTAAAACTTCTAGGTGATGGTTTCAGTGCCATCCTCTCCTGTGTTGCTCTCCAGGCTTCCATGCTCATCTTTTGATAGGAAATACATATCTGAGTGATAAAATGGGATATTCTGGGCCTTTAGCATAATTCATGCTTTTCTGGCAATGCCAAGTTGGTGTTTGAACTTAAGATTTTGCCCACCAGCTGAACATTCCCTGGAAAAACTCCTGTAAAAGGGTAGTTGCAGATCTGAGTTGTTTGGTGGGTGCCTGCCTCCAGCAGAAAACCAGGATTTGGTCCTGGAGGGGGGTGGAAAGGACACCCTCTGGAAAGCCGGGGAGACAGTGCTGTGGCAGGGTGGCATTTTGTCGTTGTTCCCTGGCACAAACCCAGCTTTCCTTATCTCGTTAAAGCAAACAGAGCTGGGACAATCAGCAGAGCAGAATTGGCTCTGGGCACCTGCTCCAGCCCAGGTGAGGGGTGACCCCAGGTGACAGGGATGTCCCAGGGGTGGGGTTGGGTGTCCCAAGGTGAGCCTGGCACGTGGCTTTTGCAGTCTGGGAAGGTTTCTCCCAGGGAAGCAGGGGTTGGCACGGGCAGCATGCTGAGCTGGCCCGTCAGCTGCATCTCTCCAGACAGAAAAGGGGAAGAGAAAAGCTCATAAAACACCCGTAATAGCTCTGGGTTTGGCTCCCTGCTGCTTCCCCCTCCTCAGCTCACTTCCTTTTCAAACATCCCACGGGCTCCTGAGGGACAGCAGGGAGCACACGCCTGGGATGGGCTTTGCAGCAGCCAAGCATCCACTCCCCAATCCTTTATTTTGGGCTCTGTGAGTCCTAGCAGAGCAAGAGTTTAGAAACCATCCTGAAAATAAAGTCACAGCAGCACACTGGGAGCTCACTGAGGTGTAGGAGAGGTATCCAGGTTCCCTTGTGAAGCTGCCCCTCCCTCCTCCTCCCACTCTCTGGCTTATTAATTAACTTCTGTTAATTAAGCCTCAGCTCTTGTTGCTAGAAGGTATCGGTGTGATCGGGAGCTTAGCAGGATTAAATATTATTAGATGGTCTTGGGTAATAGGAATGCTCCGTGCTCAGAGCTGGCCTGGAAACTGCAGCTGGAAAACTGAGAGAGAAAGTTTTTATTTGTGTAGTCATGCCCAAAGCAGTGAGTTTGAAGAGAGAAATAAATAAATAAACAAAATTGTTTTCAGTAGCAGAACTCTCCTTAAGCTCAGCTGGAAGAAGGGAGAAGCAGGTGACACGGGAGATGTTACAAACCAAACGCAGGTGCTTTGTTTGGCTGAGATCAGCTGAGGTTTGCCTGCTTTGTGACCCCTTTCCCAGGCGTGCTCAGTGCTGAGCCCTGGCAGAGCCTGGAGCACGGGCAGGGTGTTTTCATCCCTCTCTGCCTCTTTGTGAGAGGATCCCACAGCGATCCTGCAGAGCAGCCCGGGCAGCGGGAGCCTGCCGGCTGATGAAGTGAGCAAACATAATATTTACATCAGCCAGGCTGCCCGTGTTTGACCAGGAGCTAAACAATTTAAAGGCAAGATTGATTTGTTACGTTAAAGGGTAAAACCGGGTCAGGGTTATGAAAAGAAGCTTTAAATGCCATTCACAAAAGCAACATCCCAAATCCCTGCACTGCTCTTTCAGGGCTTGGAAATGTCACAAAGAGATAATTCAGGCGGTGCCACATGAAAGTGGCTGGGATGGTGTCCACTCCATCCAGTTCAGTACAGCTGGACTGGGAGCTGGGATTGGAATATTCAGGCTGTTTCCAGCTTGTTGGTTGGTTTGTTATTTATTTTAACTCGGGGGCAGAAAGCTGAGAATTTCCCATAAAACAAGAAGTTGGGTTCAGAGAGGCAGCTTGTTTAGATAACAATGCAGCAACCTGAAATTATTACAAAGAGCTTATGAAAGTAAACAAAGCCAGCGTGAGAGAAATTCAAATGATTCCCTTCCCCCACTCCGGCCAAACTTTTTTAATTGCCAGGAATTCAAAGCAGCTGCATTTTCTGCTGGAAAAGTGCTCCGTTGCATTTTTATAGCAGCTCCCTTTAACAGTAGGAGCCCTGGGAGCAGGATGGGGCCTTGGTGGGTCAGATGGGCTGTGTGTGGAGCAGGGAATTTTGGGGAGGTGTGTGGGGGGAAGCCAAAAAGGCTCTGGCTGCCTCTTAGGCAGCTCATAATATTTCATGGCAGAAAAAAATGAGGGTTATTTGGCCCTGAGTCATGCAATGAATGGCCTTCAGCATGTTTCACCCATTTTCCCATGAGCAGGCTGTGACTTTTTCCTCCCCAAATGAACCATGACAAGCCCCTATCCAAACAGTAATAATAGTAGTAATAACAGTAATTATCCCAGCAGCAATATTAATCATAAAACCCTCTCTTTTTTTTCTTTTTAATTCGCTGCTCTCAGGATCACTGAGCCAGTGACTGCTGCTGTGCAGGGATCCTGCTGCTCCAGGACCTTCCTGGCCAGGAGCTGGATGACCCAGAGCTGGTCTGGGGTGCACAGAGGGCTGTGGGGCACAATTTGGGCATTCCAAGCTGGTGCAGCTCCGTGTGCTTGGTCCCTTTTGCTGCCAGGGGTGCCCGGTGGGTCCGGCTCTGCTGCCTGAGTGCCCTCCCCCACTCACCAAATCCCTGCAGCCTTGCCAGGAGGGGATTAAATCATCCTCTGACACCACTGAAGTCATCCCCAGCCCCAGGTGCTGCTCTGGGCGTTCCCAAAGCTCTCTGGTTGCAGGGACACTCGTGGAAGGGATGGTGGAGCTCATCCAACGGGAAAGGGAGAGCAGCAATTCTGCTGCTCAGGAGTTTTTCCCTCTTTTCTCTTTTTCCCCCTTTGCTCTCCCAAAAGGAGCCTCTCTGGGATCAATGTCTTTAGAGGCCTCAATGCCAGCAGATTGGGAGGCTGTGTCAGGGCTGCAGCAGGAGGTGGTGCTGATCCATGGAAGGGTTCCTAACCCAGGCAAGGAAATGCAGCCCCCATCCCAAAGCTGCTCCTGGTGCTGAGCACTGCAGCAATTCATCACTTTGTAAATATCTGCTGGTTTATTACATAAGCAATAAGCACTTTGTCGGAAATTGCATAACTTACAATCCAATTAAACAATAATTACGTTGTAATGGCTTTGTAACTATGGCATTAATTAACTTTTATTGCCCTGTAAATTAAGCATGGTATTGATATGGAATTGGGAGCAGGCAGCTGGCTCTGGTGGCGGCAGGAGAGGGACAGGGAGCCCCAAAAGCTGTTGGGAGGATCATCAAGATCTGTGGCTGGCCTTAGCAAGAGGGAGCTTTGCCCAAGCTGTGAGCATCCTGTTCCTCCTCTTTTGCCATGGAACAGAAGGGTCCTGGTGGCCAGGGGCTCCTGGGAGCAGATCTGTGGCGTTGACACGGAGCTGGTGACTCGTGGAGGAGCGGGAAGCTGGTTCTGTGTGGGGAGAGCTTCTGCACACCCACACATTGCTGTTCTCCATCCCCAGCACCCGGCTCACCCACGGTTTGCAGGTGCCCGGGAGCTGGGAGCTGTGGCCAAGGTCCTCTGAGGTGCTCTGATGCCTATCACCCCTTCTCAGGGGAGGATCTGTGGCTCACCACTGGGAATTCCTCCTCCTGGAGAGGATTCCTGAGCTGAGGATGGAGCAGGGAGGCAAATCCTGCCTGGGCTCCTCACCCCCACCTACAGCTGGGGATTTGGTGACTGGATGTGTGTGAGGGCATCCTGGGACAAACAGTGGTGCTTTATATGGGATGAGTGGCTTTTCCTAAGTTCAAGCAGGGAACCAGCAAGTTGAATCCTGGTGACATTTGTGGCCAAACTCTGGCCAAATACAGCTGCTTCATTTTTTAGGGAGATTCTGTGCATCTGCACTGATGCTCCTTGGTACCTCGCAGGTGCCAAGGGAAACATTTGCAGCCTAAACCTTCCAGATTTTGGAAACTAAATCTCCAGGTCTCACGGGGTTTGCCTCCCCTGCTCCTGAACACACAGCAGGCAAGTCTGATGAAAGGTTGGAATTTATTGCTGAGGCTTTAGAAATATGTTCCTTACACCAGGCATGCTTGGAAACCCGAAAATCAGCCCAGCCTGTCGGCTGCTCGCAGAACCGGTGGAGTGATGCAGATAGGGAAATGTAACGAAAATAATTATCCTTTTGATCTGGCCTAATCTCTAAATCTCCTCCCCACCTTCTGAACCTTGTTGAACAACCTCTGTGCTCCCTCCTGGGTTTCTGCCTCGCCGGCATCCTCCTGCCTCACCACGTGTCTGCTCTGAGCTCTGCAGTCACCCAGCACGCACAAGGAGCCAGGGTTTGGCCGTGCCTTGTCCCAGTTTCCTTCTGCTGCTTTTTTCGAATTTATACAGGCGTATTCATCTCATAAAAATCACAGTTTACATGTGCAAAAGAACCGTCTCATTCATGGAAAACAGCTCGCTGGGACTCAGCTCCCCTCTGGGCAGAGCAGGCAAGCGGCGGCTGCTGCCGGTGGGCTTGGGATCGGGATAAAACAATTATGGAGACCTGCCACCTTGTGGGAGCTGGGAGATGCGGCAGGACCCCCTCCAGCCCCTCACCTCCCGAGCAGCCTGCCTTTAGGGGCAGCTTCGGGCTGGATTTTGGGATGTGCGCCTCTGTGGAAGCAAAGCACGGGCTGGAGGGTGGGGATGGCCCTGATTTAGGCTGGGTCCCTCCAGGTGCTTCTGTACCCAAAAAGGGGCAGAATAGCTTTAGGCACCAAAAGAATGGTTAAAACCCACCCTCCCTGAGAAAAACAAAGGACCAGGAGAAAGAAGTAAGTGAAGAGAGACGGGAGGAGCTGAGCTGTGGGGATGGGTGATGGGAGTGCCATCCATCATGTTCACTTTCTCCCGGTGGGAATTCCCACTCTCCCTCTCCAGCCGGCGTTCTGGCTCTGTGGCTGCCTCAGTGAGAGCTTCCCCCGTGCCCCATCCCCTGGCCTGGGTCAATGCTCCAGCTTCTCTTGCTCCAGAGCACTGGCAGGGGGAAGGTGAAGGGCATTTGTAGGAGTGAAAAACGGGTGTTTGTGGCAGCTTGGTTTTCCTCCTAGAGACTTTCTGATCCTGGAAGAGAGGTGGACGCAGTGAGGAGGGGAAAGCACTCTCTGCTATCGCTCAGACTTCTGCTGCCCTCTCCTTTATTGAATTTCCATTTGGTTTTCAATTGGGGAAGTTAGTTTTTCTCTCCCCTGGGTGTCCATCCTCCCATGCCCACCAGCTTGTGCTCTCACAACATCCTACTTTCCTGCAGGGATGGGATAGGAAGATGTTCCTCTGACTTCAGGTGGGCACCAGGCAGCAGCAGGATCATTCTCCTCTGGCAGAATGATCCAGTGTTGTGACCAAGTGGGGGAAAAAAGAGGGAAAAAAGGAGATGCAGGGAAAAAATAGAATGAATCAAGTGATTTCCATAAATAGCTCTGAGCTGTTAAATGAAATAACATTTCATGGCTGGTGGTGAAACATCCGTGGGGTTTGTTTAATGCCTGGGTTTTTCCATCTGCCCAGCTCTGCTGGCAGGTGTATCCCATTGTTTTGGTCCCCCCACTTCATCCTGGTGGCCAAAGGCAGTCTGGGGAGAGGGGAAGGTGTTTATTGTCCAGCAGAACTGTGCCTGCAGATGTGCATTCCTGCCTGGCTCCGGGGACAGGAGGAAAGTGGCAGCCTGGGGGTGCAACATTTTGGTGCCAGGAGCAGCCTGAGAGTGCCCAGCACTGCCCTGCTCCTCCTTGGAGCTGACAGGGCTGAGGAAAGGGAGAGGGGCAAGAGGAGACATGGGGAAAACAAAGTGATGGCTCATCCTGGGATGGGCACAGCAGGGTGGCAGCCCCTCACCCACAAAAGGGTGCCTGGGCTCAGGGCACCCCAGGGCTGGGACTTGGGCAAGCAGGGCCTTACTGGGAGGAATAAAATAAAGCCCCCTCCTGAGCAGGAGAGGGTGGGGTAAGAGAGGAAATCTTCAAGGAAATCTCCTTTCCTTAAAGGAAATGTGGTATTTCCCAAATGGCTGCAGGAGGAAAGCTCCAGAGGGGGTCAGGCAGGACCCAGCCGTGGATGGGCTCTGGGTGCACCAGGTGTCCCTCTGGAAGGACCCAGGGAATGTGGTCATTACCATTTATTTAACATTTTACACTGGCCAGGCAGAACTTGAACCCCCTCCCAGTGAAGACTCGAGTCCCACAAATCTGCTGCTTAACTGGGAATCCATCGGGCACTGAACCCCTGAAGTTTTTGAGGGTTTTTTTTGGATTAAATTGCTGACACCTCCCGGCTTCCCTGAGGCTGAGCAGGCACTGCCAGCAAACCTGAGCATCCAGATGCCCCCTGTGCCAGCTAAAACATTCCAGGATGCCCTGGGTCCCACCAAAACATTTTCCTGGGCCGTGGCACGCGTGCTTGTACTTTTGACAGGGAGGGGGAGGCAGGAGGAAGGAAGAATAATTAATCACCAAAGATACTTTGCTCGTTTATTTTAACAACTTGGAGTTTAGCTTGAATTATTTATGCTGCAGCTTCATAATGCACTAGGAAATGCACTGCAACACATGTCACCCAAAGAATGAAGCCTGGGAAATGTGAAACCACGCTCCAGCCCTATTAAACCTGAGTTTAAGTGGGAAGAGGAGGACCTTTTTTTTTTTTTTCCCAGCAAATTAATAATGTGTGCTGATTAGCACAAAAGAGATTAGCAAGGTTCCTCTCCATGTGCTTTGTTTCATCAATAGAAAGTTAATTAACAGCCCTCTGCCTTCTGATACCCAGTTATAAAACAACACTCTGGACCTTAATCTTAGATTATGAGTTTGTTCATATTCCTTAATTTTATATATGAGCTGGCCAGGACCTGTTTTCAAAGTTTGGCCTTCCTCACACTTCCCATATTTCAGGGTGATGTTGCACGGGGTAGAGCACTGGGGCTCTCTCTTCCCATAGGCATGAAATTGGCCTATTTTACCCCTCAAAAGCACCAAAAAGTTATTAAAATCATACATGGAAAATTTTGGATATTCTAGAGATAAGCAGGAGCAGTGAGGACCAAAAATACTTGTGGTTTATGAGACAGAGAAGCTCTAAAGCATTTTAAATAACAGGATAAAGCTTTGTAAAGTAAGTCCCATAGCCTGTTACAGCCCCAGAGAGCTGTATGGACCCAGAGAGATGCAATTACAGAGACTCCAGCCCGAAGGTGCAAATCCCTGGAGTGAGGAAACAGTTTGCTGAGCTCAGGGGGAGGAAATGTCCAGTCCTGCAGCGTTGTGGTGCCAGGTCCAAATTTAAAATTTGGATTTTAAATGAGGGCTAAGTGTCTTGGAAGCTTTGGCAGCCCGGAATAAGTTCTGCCCCCCAAAACAGAAACAGTTAGAGTGCTTGGAAAAAATGACATTATACCATGGTCCTTGCTCATACCTTCAGCTCAGGCCTCTCTCTCTCTCAAATCCCTCAGTGGTTTGTTTTCCCACATTTGCCTTTACTTTCCCATAATTAGCACTCTGTCTCCACGAAAGCCCTGGCAGAGCTGCAGGCCCCATGCACATCAAACCTGGTGCTGTCCCCTCCCCGAGGGCACAGTCTGGACCATCAGGTTCCACACCCGGGCATCAGCAAACATGCCCCAGGTGCCACCCAAACTCCTCCTCGAGTTCTTCCCTACAGGAGACGAGCCAAAGTCCTTCTCCCAGCTCCCCCCATCCCGGGTTTCAGCCCTCCCTTTCCAGCCCAGCATCCACGGAGAGAGAAACCACAAAGAAAGGGAGGCTTTTGCCCAAAGACGCTGCCCAAATTAAGGCCGAGCCGGGAGCTCCCGGCCTTTGATCTCGAAAAGAACTCATCTGGCTGACAGCCTCCCCTCGCCTGCCCCCACCCCGCTTAATTAAAGGGAACAAAGAAAAAGTTGCTAATTAAAAGGAACAAGGGAAGGAGGGGGGAGCACGTGGGAGGGAAGGGGTGGCAGAGCAGCGCCGGGCGGTACCGGGACACTGGGATTGGGAAGGAGCCCAAAGCAAAGCTTTGCTGCTCGTGTCCTGGTGCAGGCTGACCTGTGCTGCTGGATCTGGGAAAGGGCTGCTGCCAAAGCACCCCAAACCTCCAGGGAATTAAATCCAGGTAGGCAAAGGAGCCGTCTCAGGGTTTGTGTTGCAGGACCTGCTGTGTCGTGATGCTGTTTAATCACAAGGCTGCCTTCTCCCCACCCTCCAGCTGCTCTTTCCAGCGTGCAGGAAAAGGTATCCCATCATTTTGGCTCTGGTGCCTGTCTCCCTGCTTCTGGCAGTCCATAAAGTGGGGGTGGCTGTGAAACAGGGACTGTGAGGTGCAGTTACAGAGAGAATTGGGAGACAAATTTGGTGGTACTGATGTGGGTAGTGTTTGGATCTGGAAGGGTCTTCTGTGACTTGCAGAGGGGAGAAAAACAACATAGCCTGTAGGTCCAAAACTCCTTCCAGCTGATTTGGGAATCAGGAAGGTCAGAGGAGCACCTCACCTCAGAATGTGTCTCCAGCCAAGGGAGGATGCTCAGGGAGAAGGCAGGAAACAAAGGATGGGTTTCTGCTCATACAGAACCTGCCAGCAGCTTGCAGTCCCCAGCAGAGGTCCATGTACACCCTCCCATCCTGTCCCAGCTCCGTGTGTTCCCACAAAGAGCCTGTCCTGTGCAGGGCCAGGAGCTGGACTCGACCATCCTTGTGTGTCCCTTCCAGCTCAGGATATTCCATGGTTCTGTGTTCCCCTTCCAGCTGATGCTGGAGGGCCCCTTCAGAAGCACAAATCAAAGCTTTTTCCATCTTTACCTCCAAGCTGTCCCTGGTTTTGTGCATAATTCTTGTCTTCAGGCAGATGTGCCCTGCCCCTCCACAGATAATGCCCAGCTCCCACTGAAGCTGTTCCTATCTCTGCTGCCATGTGTCTGAATCCTACTGCCTTGCAGGCCAGTGGCATCCTTGGAGGGAGACCCTTGAGCAATTCTGCATCCTCTCTGGGAGAGTCTCAACTCTTTTGGAGGATTTTTGTGTTTTTGTTATGCTGGTGATGATTTTTCTCCTTGTTGTCTTCCCTGTGAGTCGTCCTTCATCTGCTGGCAACCTGATGTTGTGCTGACAGACAATCTGACCTGGCATCAGTGGGGTCGGAAAAATGTTAAAAGAAAAAACCCAAACAACAAACCCAAAGTTTAACAATAAAATAAACAGCTAGGGCTGGCAGAAGGAGAGGAGAGAATCATAAGGGCTGCTCGGGAAGCTGAGCAGGTGCCAGCAAGCAGAGGGGTGAAAAAAGCAATGCAGGATGGAGAGAGGGCAAAAATCTTGTGAAAGCCAAGGAGACCAGGAGGACACAGGGAGTTGGAGGGGAGCAGGAAGAGTTTGTGAGGGTCTCCAGGGAGGTTTCCTCAGTGTAGCTCTGTCTATGTGTGCCAGGCACTACCCAAACTGTTCTGGGCTCCAGGGAAAACACACTCACACCTATTCTTTGGGAAAACGTTCCACCTGTCTTGCCATTACAAATAGAGGAGCGACAGGAGACAAGGGGAACATCAACTTCCATCCAGGAACCAGGGAGGAGAATGGCAGGAAGGGTGGGGGGACAGCCCCTGTCCCTGCCTCCCTATCTGTCATTAACCCAGGTGCTAATGAAGTGCAGCCAGACAGCTTCCTGCTCCTGATGGAAAGCTCACCAGGAGCACCGCTGCCTAATGAGGACATTAGAGGCTGATCTCTCCCTTGTCATCCTCCTATCATTTTAATATCAGGCTAATTTCACGATAATGTGGATTAATTGGCACCTTTCTGCCTGCAAATTCCTCTGACAGTCAAAAATATTTTTTGTTCTTCTGGAATTGTATTTCCCACCCACACCACAGAATTTCCTTGGATTTGGAGGGGAGGAGGAGAAAAGGGGAGTCTCTGCTGCAAACCAGAAACAAGACCCAGGCAGAGGCTGAGCCAGGAGGAAAACACACATTTCATTACTCAGTGAGCAAACTCATCTCGTCCATTCCCTCACTGGGCAAGTGCCATTCCCTCTTTGCTCAGTGTGATGGCAAGGCAGGATGAAAGGAGGCTAAATATGGCAAATAATGTGAGGAAAAGGCAGGGGTGAGCGTCATCGAGTGTCTGCAGACTAAAGGAGCCAGAAGCCCTTCTCTTTGTATAAATGTCTTTGCTCCTTTTCCTCCTGGGGTGAGTTTGGCAGTCCCTTCGTTTCCATGTGGTGAGCAGCCACAATCCAAGCCCTTGCTGTCCCACCAGGGTGGAAAAGGGGAGGGTGATTGCTCAGATCCAGACACTGGCTGCGTCCAGCTGGGGCAGAAGTTGTGATGGTGCGGAAAGGAACTGTGAGGGAAACCTCCAGCTCCTCTTTAGAAGGTTGTCAGAGCAAGGCTGGGTGGAAAATCCAACACAGGAAACCAACACAGTTTTCTGAGAGCTGTCTAGAGGTGGGACAGGCAAATCTGGCACAAAACTGATGGTTGATCCGTCACTGCTGTGAGGCAGGAAGGGTGATTCAAAAAGGGAAAAAACATTGGAGGAATCTCAAAATAGCCTTCAGATTTTGTGGACCAGGCTGCTGGGGAAGCCAGCTGTGATCATGTGGAGCGTGGACTGAAAAATCCAAGGCAAAGCTGTTCTGCTGGTGCATCCATGTGTCTGTGGAAGTGTAGCTGGGGGAAGGAAGCTCAGCCTGGAGGAGCAAGGACTGGCTTGGCCGTGGGTCTCATTCCATAATCAGCATGGACACACCTGACATCTGCCAATGGGCTGAACTCACTGGGCAGCTGGTGACAGCCGTGACAGCTCAGGCAGGACTTTGGGATCAATGATTTTCTGCTGCGAGAAATATTTTCCAGCCCCGAGCATGCAGTTCTGAGGTAATGCTTCCCATTAATAAAGGAAAAACACCAGGTTTCTGCAACCTTGGATGTTCTTCGTGTTTCTCATTACTGGTGCCCTAATCATGTCCCCAGAAAGAAAAAGCAAGATTCTTTTACACCTGACTAATTCTGCTGCTGTTACTCAGTGCTGCTTTCACACCACTTCCCAAGTCTGCCAAGACACCCTTGAACCTGTTTAGAAAAGGTTAGGATGCTAATTAAGAAAAGCTATTTCCCCCCACCCCAAACCTGAGGGAGAGATGTAACAAAAGCGTGTGAGCTGGGTTTGGATCTATTATTGCTCTTTCTCCTTTTCCTGTGTTATGAGACGTGTGTCCCACTTTTCCCCAGGGGAATCTGCTGCTCCTGCGGGCCTGGTGTGCCAGTGTGGGTACGGGACAAGAGGTTAATTTGCAGCCTTGTGATGCACGAGCCTTCCCTGTGCACAAATATTGATCCAGGGCTGTTCAAATATCCATCCTGGCTGGAATGAATAGCAGCAGTGTGATGTTGCTGGAGATGCACAAGGACATGGGAGGGGAAGGAAAGGAGAGCTGGGCAGAGCTGTGGTTTGGGCATCTGTGTTCTCGCCTTCTCCCCTCCCTTCCCAACCTAAATTTCTTTTTATTGACATTTGTCTCGCTGGGCTGAGCAATCTTTCGAAGGAAAGGGAAGCAGCAGCAGTTGTTCCACCCTGGGCATTCATTAGATGATATTGTTTCAGCACTTGAGCTGTCTGAGCTGCCTGGGCAGTGTTTAGGAGAAGGTTAAATAGAGCTGTTGAGTCCTGGGCACATAAATCTCCCTTTGCCAGCTTGAAACAGAGGAGAACTTCTGCTCTCCTGCCTCTTGGGCAGAAGAAGAGCAGCCAGAGCAGATTCTCTGCTGAAGGAGCACGAGCAAGGCTGGTTCTGTCCCTCAGCAGCACAAAACCAGTCAGGCTGAGGAGATGCTGAGGTTTTTACCCACCCCAGTGGGTTTTGAACATGCCCTGCTTTGGGCGAAACGCCCGCTCCCTCTGCCCGGTGGGCTCCACGTTGGGTTGGGGCTCTCCAGAATTCTTTCTCCGTGAATAATAATGAGAAACCTTTGTAAATTAGCTGATTAGTCAGCTCCCCTAATTAGCTAATTACTCCGCTCTGCTTTCGCTTGCTCTCTTCCCGTTGTTTTCCCAACCTGAGGTTGAGGCAGCGAGCAGCCGCACGTGGCTGCGCCGAGATCTTATCCTGCTTTGAAGGCTTTAAACTTGCATGATTCAGCCGTGCAGGGCTGACACGTGGCCGACCTTACACAACTCTTCTCTCCCCAGCCTTTTCCTTTGTGTTTGGAGTGCTGTACCTGCCTCCTGTGCCAGGCACCAGGAGTCTCCAGTGCCGGCTTATGCAACCGCTCCTCCTCCGTCCCCGCAGCTATTCCCGTTAAACCCCATCCGTCCTCCTGCTCCCTGTGGCATCCTGCCGTTGCCCACGGATCCGGCAGGTTTCCCCCAGAGCTGCAGGAGAGAGGGGATGTGTTGTCTGGAGCTAGCGAGGTGTGAAGGCACGACAAGAGTCGTGCGGGGTCAGGCCACGCATCCCCCAGACACGAGGTCCTGTCTGGGATCCCGGCGTGTTCCTGGAAACCTGTGTAAGTGCAGGGTCACTGGAATGTCCTCTGGAGTATCTCCCCAGCCTCCTGTGGTTTGTAGATCAGGGACCTCCTCACCCACAAGCGATGTGTTTGTACGTAACAGCTTCTGCACACGAGCTCTCGGCTAGAAAAATCCAGATTTGTTTTTTTTTTATGAACTCTTCTGAGCTCCAGGCTCCAGGCAGGCACAGCTCCTCTCTTGAGGACTCCCATGGCATAGAGACAGGCTGGCTACAAAAATAGCTCATTTCGTTTGTTCTGAACTGGTGAGTTTCCTCTGATGCCCCAGTCCTTGCTCCAGGAGAGATGGAAACAGCTTTTCTTGTGATTCTCAGAGCTCCGTTGCATCCCTTTCCGAGGCTGAGGAGCCCTTACCCAGCTAACATTCCTTGTTCCTTTGATCATCTCCTTGCCAGCCTCTGAAGCTGCTGTTCCCTGAATCTGTGATAGTTACCCTGTAACCTCGGGATGGGGAGGAGGGGGACACAACTTCAGGGAGAACTCAAGGCTGGGACGGTGCTTTCTGCGCTGTCTTTTGCTCTTCCCCCTCTGCAAGTCTTTCCCTTGATCCTCCATGGGGATTTATGAGCATGGTAGAAACCTGAGAGGGTCAAGGAGAGGAGGCTGTCTTGGTCAGGGGGGCCCAGGAAGGGAGACTGCAGGGGGAAAGTTAATGGATTGTGAAAGAGAGAGAGAGAGAGGCATTAATGGGAGAGAGACAAAAACAAGGGAAGTGCCAGGAAAAAAAAACGCTCTGATAATCTTCAGGTGGACACTTTTATGTGGCTTTGGCTGCCGTCCATGTGGTCCATCTTCTGTCCCTTCTGCAGGGAAGGTGTGGGAGGTGAGCAGGCACTGCAGGTCACGCCAGGGCACAGACCTTCCCCTCCAGGAGCTGCACAGAGCAGGCTGGTTTTATTCCAGCAGCACCTTGGACCCTCTTCTGAGCTATTTTGGGGCAACTGCAAGTGGAGGTGACACACAGGGGTTGTCAAGCAAGGACCTTCCTCACCCCACCCTTGGTGCTGGCTTTGAGGGTGCTGTTCAGTTGACTTTCCTCTTTTGTTGCTGTCACATCGTGCTCGTGAAGGGCTCAGTGATGATCCCATCTGCAATCAGGGCCAGGATCCCCCCCTCCTGCTCCTGCCTTTCCCATTTGCAGATAGAAATGAAGTCTGTGCTACAGACCCTTAAGCTGGTTAGACACTTGAGACTTGGAAGTCCTTAAGCACATTAGCAGCTGGAGGTCCATTATTATTCATTGAATCTCCCCGGGCCGATTGGAATCCTCCTTTTAATTGTGTGCATTTCCCTCTGTCCTTTTATCAGGGAAGAAAGGAAGAAAAAGGGCGAGGGACACAGCACTGGTGTTATCTCATTACCCATCCTGGCCCTGGGATGGGACACAGCCTGGAGTCTGCTCTTCCCCTGCAGCAAAAGGAGGGAGAGGTGCCCATTTTACATATTAATGGCAAAATGTCATCCCCCCCTCTATCTCCCTTCGCACGCCGCAGTTAATAATTCACATTTCATTAACACGTCGGTGTTTCCCTTCTGTCAATGAAGAGATATTGGGAAGGCTTAGGGGAGTGGGAATTGGGGCAGCACCAGCTGAAGCAGCTGCTGCAGGCTGGACTGGAAGCTTTCAGAGCAGGGCAGTTTTGGGCTGTCCTCTTGTTTATGTATCAGATGTGGTGTGGTCACAGCTCCTCACCAGCTTGTAAGGAAGGTCCCTCCAGCAGGAGGATGCCTGGAAATATCCTGTTGGTCATGCAGGAGTAGGGGAGGAGAAGTGCTGTGGAGCAGCTCAATCCTCAGCCTGGCTGCAGTGACAGCAGGGCCACCTCACACTCGTAGGTCAAGCCCTGACCCAACCACACTCTCAGAGCACCAAGCCACGGGCAGGAGTGGTTTTGGAGGGGGGTTAAACAAAACACACCCTCGGAGAAGTTGGCCATACAAGTCCTGCTGCCAGCTTAAAGAATTTTACATGAGGAAACTTGTCTCTTGAGCTTGGTTTTCCACACACTGAAACATTAATCAACTTTTGAACCATGTACCGTATGAAATATTCATCTTTTCTCCTTGCAAAAAACAAACCAGAAACCCCAGCTATCTTCAAAGCTGTCTCGTGGTGTTCCATGCTCTGATCCTTTAGGAATTGCTGTGTCATTTTCACCTAAGTTTATTCTGTGATTGCTCAAGAGCCAGCGAGCTAAAAATCACTTCAAGAGGGACTTCACTGGTGTGTCTGTGTTTGAGAGAAAAATGGGTTTTGGCTCAGAATTTCCTGGCCAGACCCAGGCTGGTTTTGTTTCCCCGAAGGAGAAGAAAGGGGTTTAATGCCATTTTCAAACCTGATTTCATGGGGAGCCAATTCATGCTGTGATCCATCGGCAGGTGATTTCTTGATTAAAATGTTGGAAGAGAAAGCAGCTTAGATCAGCCACCCTTGAAACAGGAAAGTTCCATCCTGCTGGTCCTTTAAACTGGTGGAAAACCCTTCCCCAGCAGGCATTGATGTCTTTGAGGAAAGGCAAGAACCATCAGACTTGAAGGGATGATCCTTCCCTTCAAGAGATGGGAGAATAAATCCTCAGCAAGGCTGCTCCTCTCAAACTTACTAAACCACGTGTGCTTGGAAAGGAGCCCTCATAAATAAGTGTAAAACAAAAGAAAAATAAAAAAATCAGCTCTAAAATGTCCCTTCCATTAGTGGACCTTAAGGCACTTTTAGAAACATTGGATGAATGAAGTCTCTTCCTTGCCCTGTCTGGGGTAAACAAATCCATCCTGTCCTTCAGCTCGATCTTGCAGTAATGTCATAATCCCACCTTTATTACATCACTGTTGTCATGGAAATAACTGTGATTTCATAAAGTCTCCGTAATGACTTTACCACAAGATCCATTAGGATGGGAAGATGGATTGTGAAGGCTACAAAAATGCTTTCTTTAAGCAAATGCATACTGGATAATTAGCAAATGCGGCAAAGGGAAGGAATGGAAATTGGATGGGAGAAAATAAATGGATCCATCTTTAACACGGGCTATTTATGAACATTTTCTTTGATTTGGTTTCAAATGGCACAAAGGCACTATTATAATATTCCAAATCAGTCTAGAAGTCCCACACTTCAGGGCACAGTCAGCACATGTTGAACAAAAAGCCAAGCCCTGCCCTAACCTTTTCCCTCTGATATTCCTCAGGCTTTGAAATCAAGGTTTTGGGCTTTCCCTGGTGGCCCAGGAGCCTCCTGCTTTGCCTTTGCCTGGCTAAAGAGAGGAGCAGGTTGGACACATGCTGAGGAGGAAGATCCTGGGGGCTGTCCTGGCCAGGAAGCCTTTTCTGTCTCTGTGGTCTTTGGATTTGCCTGAAGGAGGGAGCCCGGAGTGGGTAACCCCTCCAAAGCTGGAGAGGTGCTTGGTGCTGGGATCCTGGGCACCTGGAGGAGGCAGGTGGTGGCATTAAACCTTGGATGAGAGGGAGCTGGGCTACAAAGTGGCAAAGAAACTGCTTTGGCTTGAGTCTCATTGAAGGTGTTGAAGGCTGTGTGAACTCCCTGTGAGTGCTCAGAGGTGCTGGATGCAATTCCTGGCTGGAATGCCTGCACGTGCCCCTTGCATTGCACCCTCAAAATACAAGCTGCCCATTTCCCTGCAAGGAGACACAGGCAGGTGATTAAAGGTTTGATGGAATATCAGAGCTTCCTGAATGAGAGTCCTGCATCTCTCAGCACTCCAGGCAGCAGAGTGACCTTGCACTAATGCATGGAGGAATTCCTATTCTGGCTTCTTCTCTCCAGGAGCCTTCTGATGCAGATGGCTTTTTCTTTATTTCTGCTTCCCTTAGGAGCACCTCAGTCCCTTACTGAGATGTCTTTATTTTTAATTTCTGGAGAAAAACAGTGTGTTTGTGATGGTGAGGCACACGCTGCTCGCTGAACATCCCACGGCGAGGGTGGAGGCTGCAAAGTGCTGGCAGTGGATTCCTGCTCTGCCCTGTGCAGTGCCTCCCCTCCTGTCCCAGTGCCCTTGTGGCACAGCTGGCAGCACCACGTGCAGGTGGCTCCCTGGGGACACCCGAGCTCAGGGAAAAGGAGGAGCAGGGCCCTGGAGTTCAGGGAGGAGGTGTGGGAGCGCCGTGCTTGGAGAATGCCTCGATGGAGGGCTGCTGCTCCAGTGCTGAAACACCTCTGGGTGAGCAGGGGCTGCTTGTGCTGCCCTTGCCTTCAGAGTTCAGCCTCTCTCCAGCTCCTCTGTGCCAGCCCTGCCTGGCGTGGGAGCAGAGATGCAGGAAAGCACTCATGAGCTAATTGAAGTGGTCACATCCTCGCCAGCAGCGTTTCCCACATTAGCCAAATTTGATCTCAAACTAATCTCCTCGTCAAGACAAATCTCTTCTCTGCAATCCTCTTATTATATTTACATATTGGAATCCAGGGATGGTTGCTGAACTGGGCCATGGTGACACTTGTGGGGATGGCTCCTGCAGTCCCTGGCAGTGCTGACTGGAGAGGGTACAAGGCACTGGTGACTCCTGCGTTCCCTAAATCCCTGTCTCCCCTGAAGGGGCCTGAGGAGTGCAGTAACTGGAGCCCAGCTCAGCTGCTTAAAGCAGCCTTGAGCTGATGATCCCTGCTCCTCCTGGTAAGTGAAAAATACCAGCTAAGGAAAAAAGCCCTGTGGTTGGAGTGGACACAGATCTGTGATGATCAGTGAACATTATCTTGTTAATCAGGTCTTGCCTAACTCCACTTGCCAGCGCAGCTCCTGCCTGCTGTCAGACCCCTGGTGGAAACAGAACACGACCTGGCTTTGAGAAAAAGCAACTTTTGGTGGTGGATTCTTGCTGCTGGTCACGTGCAGTCCTCAGGGATCTCCTGGGATGTCTGGCTGGAACAGGAGGAGACCACAGGAGCCCCTTGTCCTGGCCGGGCTCCAGCCTTGGCTGTGCTGCTTGGCCAGACAAAATTCCTCCTGCACTGTCAGCCACCCATCGTGGAGCAGCCAGCCTCAGGTTGGGCCAGGAGAGGTTTAGGTTGGATATTGGGGAAAATTTCTTCATGGAGAGGCTTGTCAAGCCCTGGAACAGGCTGTTCAGAAAGAGTCACCATCCCTGGAGTGATTTAAAAGCTGTGTAGAAGTGGTGTTTGGGGACATGGCCAGAGCTGGGGGAATGGTTGTACTTGGTGATCTGAGAGGGATTTCCCAAACTAAACAACTCCAGGCTCCTCCCTTCTTTCAGGCAGGGGCAGGGCAGGGCAATGTGTGGTCTGGAACATCTGCTGCAGTTCATAAAACCAAGGTGTTGTGGGGGAGGGAATTATCCCTGTCTGCCACAAGGGTAGGGAAGCAGGTGACCGTGGCTGCTGACAGGGGAGAGAAGAGATTGACACAGCCAAAATGGGAATCACCTCTCCCCTTCCCATGGGAATGCCTCAGCCCCACCTGAAAACAGCTCTTGGACACATCCCAAGTTGCCTTCAGGTGCTTTGCTGGAAAGCAGTGATACCCCAGTGCTGACTCACAGAGTGGGGATTGGGAATGGCACATCCTGGTACTCAAAGCCCAGCCTTGCTTCCACTTCTCATTCCTTCTGACATCACTGTGGGGCTCACCCCCCTGGGCCATGGAGCTTTAGCACAGAAAGGTGGTTAAGAGGGTTTTTTTTTCCCTGAGCTTTGTATCTGAGTTTGGAAATAGGGCACCAGTGAAGGAAGTAACTTGTGTTTTCATTTTTTCAGTTAAAAAATATTATTTTAAAAAAAACCAACCCATGTAAATCAACTGAAATCAGAAACAAACCCCCACATTGAGGGGAAAATGAAGCATTCTGATTCACCTTGAAATTAATTTGTTGACTTCCAGAGCATTGGGTTTGGGGTGAGATTTTTTACACTGCTAATGATTTTTTACCTCTGCTAATGAGGTCCTGGGGTCTGCAGAATAGGTGCTGTATTGACACCTCACTCCCTTTTTGTGTCTGAGCCAAGCTCTGCAGAAGTCAGTGGAAAAGAATGCCTTAAACAGGAGTCAAACCAAGCCTCTAATCTGTGTTTTGGCTGGGCCTGGCTGAAGCATGTGGGGATCCTTTAGGATGAGTTATGAACAGAGTCCATCTTCTTCCTTCCCTGAAGTCTCTTCTTGGGCAGCTGTCAAACAACACAGATTTATTCAGATGGGCTGCTCAGGGCTGCAAGTTCTGCCTGTTTATCACCAGGATGTTTTCCTCTTTAAGCATGCTCTGCTTTTGATGAGGTCTGTGAGGAATGCCACCTTTGCCAATGTGGTGGTGTCTCGTGGAGTAGCCAGGGAGCAGCAGGACAGGACATATCCTGTCCCATCCAGGAGAAGAATTCCTTCCACTGGGAGAGGTGTCCCTGCACCACCAGGCGTGTGTGCTGCTTGTTTGCACACTCACTTACCTTATGAGCAGTAAGAAATGACCCTTTTGGCAAATCACCAGCGACTGAAGAGCTGCTCCCTGCTAGGACTGGGGCTGAAAAACGTTTTAAACCAGGCCCTGATCTTGAACCTTCTCACTTTGGAGCAGCTTGTGAGACAAACACCTTATTTGCCACTCACAGATGAGTTGCAGAGGTGCCCCTTTGGGTATCTCCAGAGGGGGATAAGATGTGTCCTGGCTTTCTCCCCTTGTTTCAATGGACCTGGATCGTGCAATTTGCAGAGCACCCCTTAGAAAGCAGTAACTCATTACAGGCATAGGGAGCAATCAGGTGTCCAGGAGTGCTTTCCTCAGGTACAGTCACCTGCACACTCCTCAGTGCATCCATAAAGGACACCCTGGGGCTCACACAGTGGGATGGAGAAGGGAGAACACAGACAACTTCTTTTTTTTCCCTGTAGGATGAAGTCCAGGAAGGTCTGACTTGTCTTTTTTTCCTGACTAAAAGCATCCAGCTGCTGCCATGATTTTGCTATCAGAGCCTCTGTTGGAGGCAAGGGAAGCCACCAATGCCCCTGCAACTCCCTTCCCTCTCCCTAAGGTGTAGAAGCTGTGGCTGCCCCATCCCTAGAAGTGTTCAAGACCAGGCTGGATGGGGGCTTTGAGGAACCTGGTGTAGTGGGAGGTGGAATTGGATGATTTTTGGAGTCCCTTCCAATTCAAGCCATTCTGAGACACCAGGCTCAGGGCTGTCCCCCGCCTGCTGAAGATGCTGTACATCCTGAGTGCACTCGTGTATCACCCTTTAAGGATGATGGGGCTAATTTGCCGTGATGTTGTACTTGCATTTTCCCTGTCCTTTGGCTCTCCAAGGAGTGTTGGTGCCACGCTGCAGTCCCGCATTTGCTGCAATCAGCCCCGTCTGGCCCCGTGCGGCGCCCGCAAATGAAGGAGCGGATCGCGGGCGCTCCGAGTGCAGCTCCCAGCCTGTGCAGCAAACACACGGGGCAGGGGCTCAGCCCACGGATCGGAACAGCCACTCCTGACCTGAACCTCAGGCCGGGCTGTGAAACCAGCTGAGGCTTGTTCCTACAGCACCACGGGCTTGGGAATCAAAGCTGAACTCCGGGGAGAGCACGGGCAGCGCTCGCTCGGAGAGTCGGGAGGAGCTGGTGGATCTGATTAGCCTGACACGCCGGCGGGGGAAAGCGTGGGATCCCTCCATCCCTCAACATTCCCCTCTCCAGCCGCGGCTCTAATCACAGCTGCCTTGATTTGTGCTGGGAGAAGGGCGAGGAGGAAGGGACGGGCTGGATTTCCCCCCCGCCGCCTCTCTGCAGACTGCGGGTCTGAGAGATCAAGAGCTTTCCCCTGAGCCGGGCTTGGGAGGCATCGCTGCCCCGAGCAGCACAATCCTTTCCTTCTTCCCTTTTCTATTTTCATTTCATCACCATGTTCAGGACTGAGTGGTAACGAGCAAGTCCCCGAATAACCCGGTCTCCAGCAGCAGCCTCGCTTTTCCACTGCCAGGAAAACCCTTTTCTAGCATAGTTCATCCCCACGTGTGTCCTGCACGACCCCACAGGAGCTGTGGGCTCTTTGTAGGGACCTGGGACAAGACCCAGAGCAAAGCAAACCTGTCGGAATTCACCCCACGGGGTTCACAGCCCCACAAACCAAAAGGCTGAGAAATCCCTGGCATGGAGTCCTGAGTGCAGTGAAAAGCCCTGGGAATACCCAGCCAGTGATTTGTGTGAGGGAGGATTTTGCTGAGCAATAAGGATTCAGACAAACCTGCAGAAGTGGAAGTGCAGCTTAATGGCAGAGCTGGGTCCATTTGTCGAGCCCCTTCCTTGCTGCTGTACTTAGGAGAGCAAAACAATAATTGGGAGCAAAGCTTGGGTTAATCTGCACCGAGAACATGATATTCAGTAGCTTTATTAAAAGGGGTGGGGAGGGGGGAGGCACGGGGCTGCTTTGGCTCATTTTAATTTTCAGCTGCATCTTTGGTGCTCACGAGTGCTGGAAAACAACCCCGTGCTCCACTGACTGCGTGAGGAAGGGATCTCAGCTGGAGAAGACGGAGCAGTTGCTCCCTTTCAGAGCAGCCTGCTGATTGTGGAAGTGCCATTAGACAGCTTGTGGAAGGAGGCTCTTAGGTGTGAAAACTGCTTTTCCCTGTGCTTTTCGGGCTGAAAAGGCCAACGTGGCATTTGCAGAGCCCTGGTGAGCGTCATCAGTGTGAAACTTCCCTCTGTCCCCTTGCCAAAGCCAGCTCCCTGCCAAGCTGTCCCCGAGCATCGTCACTTCCCCTCCCACTGCAAGGCAGGAGAGAGCTCTCTTCTCCCTCTTGCTTGCTCTCACAGCTGGCTGCTTGTTCCAACATGGATCTTTACCAAACCCAGTGGTGCCTTTGCCATTGGTTTGATCCCACGTGGTCCAGGAGGCTTTGCTGGGTCAGTGTCCACCCAGGAGGGGGAATAAATGCCAGGGTTTTCCAAGCCAGGTTGTTGTATTGAAATAGAAGTGGAAGGGAATAGATCAGAAGGATGAGGAAGGTTGGGACAACATCCCCATCCCCTCTCCTTCCACCCAAGTCTGGTCAGGCTGTGCTTGTACCAAGCTGATAAAGGTCTTCTCAGGTGTTGGGCTGTCCCTGGGATCCCTCAGAGGAATTCTAGGGCCATAATTCCCAGCTGCTGTGGCATATATACCAGCACCTGCCAGGCACTTATCCCTTATGGATTTCCACAGCAGCCTTTACAATAGGTAGAGAAAAACCCCAGCTGCTTCTGGTGGCCTTTTGATCACCAAGGGATGCCTTCAGCTAAAAGCCCTGCACCTGAGGTGACAAACACCCAGCCCACTGCTTGGAGCCACTTGGCTCCATGTTCTGTCTCTCGTGGAAGGAAAACACAGCTCTCCATCCCCTGTGCCTGCAGAGAGAGCTGTTCTGGAATACAGGAGGTGTGGCAGTGCCTCTCCCCAGTCAGGATGATCATGGCATGGAGTAATTCCTCATTTAAAGCCCCTCAGTTGGTGTGCAGGGTGTGGGGGGAGGCAGGCTGCCTGCAGTGGTGTTGGGGGATCAGTTTTCCCTGCTGCACACTTTGGGAGAATCCTTTTGGTCGTATCAGCACCAGAGGAAGGGACAAGGGGCAGTCCCCTGGGGATGGATGGCTGTGGTCCAGCAGTGCTGTGGACATGGGATGGGATAAACTTCTTGGCAGGCTTTCATAGGAGCCCTTGCAGGTCTCCAAAGCTCAGGCAGACCAAGTTCTGCTCCAGCAGACACCCAGGCTGCAGGGGCTCGGATCTGCCTCCCTAAATAAAACCTGGTATCAGCCAAACCAAGAGATTTACAGCAGTCTGCTCCAGATAAGTGGCTTAAGAGCCTCAACTTTTGTTCTCAGGGAAATGCATGTCTCCTTACCAGGTTGCCTGGAAGTGTAGAGAACAGAAGCAGGAAGGAGATAAGCAAAGAGCTTGGTGCTCTAAAAGCCAAGTAACTATCTCAGAGACTCAACTACTGGAAGATGATGTATGAGCATGCAGAGAGATAAGGGCATGGCAGGTCCTGAGATGGTCTCATGCTATTTTAAAGGAGGAAAAAAAAATAAAACTTTTTTGCTGGAGTCCCACATACACTGTAAGAAAAAATGCTTGGGTTTTTTGGAGCTCTCTTCCCAGATTCCCACTTGCTGAAGAGAGACAAGGGCTTTGTGTCAGTGGAAGAGTTTGGCTTCATGTGACCAAGTGAAATCACCTTTGCAAAGGCCTCCTTCTTGCCCAAGAGGGGCTTCCCATGTGGATTTCATTGCCCGTTTTAATGGGAAATCAAGAAGAAATGGGTTTAAATTTCCCTTGGCCAGCATTGCTGCTCCTCACCTGGGTTTACCACTCATGTATTTTAGAACCTAAAACAAGCACTGCCATGCAGGTAATGGGGCTGAAGTGTCAAACAGCTTTGTGCAGGATCTTCTGGAATTCCAGATTGTTGTGGGGAGACCAGTTTGAAGAAAGGGTCCAGCATGGGATTTTTAACAGAAGCCAAAATCCAGCGTGTGGCTCTGAGTATGGAAAGAGCAGGCTGCTGGCAGAGTGTCTTGGGCTTGCTCTATTTTTATTTCCCAGTATTTCTGCTGAGGAGCAGGAGCTGGGTTGGATGGGCTTTGGGTGTGACATTGAGCAGCCACACTGATGTCCCTTAGGTGTCCCTTAGGGTCCTGCACTGACCCTGCTCCCTCACACCCTGAGGAAATCCAGGCAGGTTTCTCTTGCAAAGCCTCCTCCAGGTTTTTGTTCCTCCACCAGACGCAGCCATCGCTCCCGGGAGCTTCCTGCTCAGCCAGGAGCTGGGTTAAATTCAGTGTTCCTCTGCAAATGTCTCTTGATATATTTTACAGTTTAATATTTGTCCTCTGTGAAGCATCTTCCCTTCATGCTAAATGTGCACCTATTATATGCATGGCTTATTTTCAAATTCCTGGAGGAGGCTGGAGGCTCGGGCTGTCTGCAGCACAGAGGAATGCATCCCTCCAGCAGGAAGGCTCCCAGCTTTACAGAGCTGGATTTTCCCTGGGCCTCCTTGGCTGGAGACTCCATGTGTAGGCTTTTCCCAGGTACAGGCCATGAGCATTAGCCAGAAAAAAAACATTCTGGAAGGGCAAGGTGTTGTTTTTTCCAGCTGCTGGGGAAAGCCTTTATCTCTGGATTTGGAGGCGTGACCTCCTGCAGTCCCTCTGTGGATTTAGGAGTCTCATCCCACAGACAGTGATTTTTTTTAACCAACTCACCAGAGCTTGACTTTTCTACTCTAAAGCTTGGCTTATTTGTCATCAGCTCTGGGGTCCTGCTTAAAAGAAAACCAAAACCTGAAAATCCAGAAAGTCCTAGATTTTTACTTTGCTGGTAAGGGTTTGGGATTGATTTAGGATTGGAGGCTGTAGATGCCCCATCCCTGGGAGTGTTCAAGGCCAGGCTGGATGGAGCCCTGAGCAACTTGACCTGATGAGTGGCATCCCTGCCCGTGGCAGGAGGCTGGAACTGGGTGACCCTTAAGGTCCCTTCCAAGCTAAATTATAGGTTGGAATGAAATCTGTGATTTTATTCAAAAATCTCTTCCAGTGCTCCTGGATGTCAGTGCAAGCTGTATTCTCACCTGCTCTGAAAACATCCATCCCTGTTTCCATGCTCCCACTTTCCTCTTGACGAGACTCTGACCATGCAGGAGATCAATCTCTTCTCCCCCTGTGGAAAATGGACAGCCCAGAGGGAATTCCCAGCAGGAATAACAGGCACAAGGTCATGGTGGGAAGCTCTCCCTGCCCCGAGCTGCTCCACAGTGCAGATCAGGGTGTTGGTTTGGCATCCAGGTGGCCCCAGCAGGAGAATTCCCAGTTCAAACCAGTCCCCACCTCGAGGGACTCGTGGGAAGGTCGCTTTCCCTCGCCGCTCATTTGGGGCTTGCAAGACAAATGTTGGGTTTGAATGACTACACTGTGGGCAGCCAGTGCAGAAAATCAATTAAAATACCAAGCAGCTTAGAAACAGGAGCTTTAATTACTCACAGGCAGGTCTTTAAAGGGGAACAAAACCGTCAGCCCAGGGTAAGGCCTCCCCTGCCCTTGGGCTTTTTGTTCCAGAGGTCTCAGGACATCTCCATGGAGTGTTTCCTGCACACCCAGAGTCAGTGGCTGCATCTCTGTGCTGCCTGTTGTGAGGTGTGTGAGCTCTGTCACCTCAGGACATCAGTGGGGACAGGGCTCCCTGCAGGCTGGGGGTGGCCAGGTGTTTGCAGCAAGGGGTGAAGCTGCCTGGCAGGGTGTCCCCACCTCTGTGGCTGGGATTTAGGCTTCCCATCCTGGGATTTAGGCTTCCCATCCTGGGATTTAGGCTTCCCATCCTGGGATTTAGGCTTCCCATCCTGGGATTTTAGGCTTCCCATGCCCAGTGAAGGCAGCCCAGTGAACATTTTGCCTCTCTGTGGTTTGGGTCAGCCAGCCCAGGAGACAAATGATGCCCCAGCACACACAGACTTGCTGACAAAGTGATGGGCATTAGAGAGGGGGGGAAAAAAAAATCATCCTTTTCTCAGGGAACAGCAGGCTGCAGAGCCTGTTTATCCTGTCTGCCTGTTTATTTGCTTTCTGCTGACTTACTGCAACACATCCACCGTGGGCCTTCAGCGCTGGCAGGAACCGCAGGGATTTCGGTGGCTCTGCAGTGGCCCCGCTCCTCCTCCCCCTTCAAAGCAGCCCAGTGCCCTTTGTGGGGCTGTTGCACAACCAGAGCAGCGTGGTAATAACACCCCGAGCGTGGAAAGTACAGGAGGAACACCAAACAAAGCACTGATGAAACCCTTGCAGGCTTTCCAGATGCCTGTCCGCATCAACGTCCTGCTGGGAAATGCTCAGAGTGAACCAAGGCTCAGTGGGAGCCAGCCAGGGAATGGGCTGAGCTTCTCCTCTCCTTTCCCAGCCCAGTGGAAGAGTCTCAGGACACAAGGTTGCTCTGCAGGATGTGCTGCTGGCTGCCAAAAAGAAGGAGGGAGCCCGGGTTTATTTTTATGCAGCTTCGGGAAGGAAAGGCAAGACAAGCTCTGCTTTGTGCTCTGAATCAGAAGTTTGGACACACAAAGTTTCAGCTCTTCTTCCTGACTGCCTGCCACAGGCAGCTCTGAGTCTTCCTGGGGGCTGCCCCCTGACTGTCATTCCCCCGCCCCAAAAGGAGACAGCATGATATAGACTCCTCATCTAGAGGAAAAATAACAATAATAAAAAAAAGGAATCTGCCTGAGAAGAGCAGAGGAGGCTTCTGCCTGCCTGCAGGGAGGAGGACATTTAAAAATATTCCCTGTTGACAGAGAGATGAGTTATTGCAATGCCTGAGCAGCTGGGGTGGGGCAGAGCTCAGAGGCTGGGCCGGGCACTGGGGGGGCTCTGCAGAAAGGGGGAACCACCAGGGGCTGCTGCTTTTTGGTGCTGCTGGCCTGGATTGCAGCAAAACTTGTCGTGGATAGCTGGGTGTGTTTGCACTGGGGGCTCCAGGGAAGGATGGAGCCAGGCTGGGGAAGCTGGAGGGGACAGACACACGGACACTGGGCTGTTCTTGGGAGTGCTTCAGCAGCTGGAGCTGTCTGCTGCCTGTGAGATTCTCTGCTTCTGCTTTTCCTTTCTAAAGAAACTCTCCAGGCTTGAGGGTGCAAAAAGCATCCTGAAGGCAAAGAGCTGAGCAGTGGAACTCCATCAGTGCAAATCTCTGTGCTCTGCTGAGGGGGAAAGGACTGAGTGTGCCTGGTGGAACACTGGGGCAGAGCTGGAGCTGCTCTGGGATTACTGGGATGTGACTGCTGGGTCAGTCCAGAGGAGAGGGCCATGAAGGTGATTAGGATGGAGCCTCTAATGAGGAGAGGTCCCAAATAGGACCTCTCCTGTAAGGAAAGGCTGAAAGGATTGGGAGTGTTCAGCCTGGAGAAAAGAAAGCTCTGGGGCAACCTAATTGTGGCCTTTTAGAGTCTTTTAGTACTTAAAGGGGCTACAAAAGAGCTTGGAGAGGGACTTTGGGCAAGGGAGAATGGCTTCACACAGACAGAGGATAGGGATAGATGGGATATTGGGAAGGAATTGTTCCCTGGGAGGGTGGGCAGGCCCTGGCACAGGGTGCCCAGAGAAGCTGGGGCTGCTCCTGGATCCCTGGCAGTGCCCAAGGCCAGGCTGGATGGGGCTTGGAGCAGCCTGGGACAGTGGAAGGTGTCCCTGCCCATGGCAAGGGGAGTGGAAATTGATGATCTTTCAGGTTCCTCCCAACCCAAACCAGTCTGTGGTGATTTTATGACAGGAGCCTCTTCCATGTCCACATGAGGGACTTGGGATGTGCCATTCCCAGCACAGCCCCCTGCTCCTGACTGCTGTGCCCAGCTCTCCTGCAGCTCAGAGCTTTGCAGGGTGTTTGGGCCCTGAGCTGTGTGGCACAGGGCTTTCCCCAGCCAGGGTCACAGCACACTGGGTGCTCCCAGTGCCATCAGAGCTGGGAGGTGCTGACAGAGCTCCCCTCGTGCTGGAGCCTGGAGATGACATTGCACAAACAGTCTAGGTCAAAATAAATTGCTTTCTGGCATTCTGAGATTATCTAAACCCTTCTTTTTTTCCCCAGGATGAAAGGTAACAAAGGCTCTTGCCTGCTCAGGAAGGAGCCTGGAATCCATTCTGTGCGAGGCACAAGAACTCATTAGGGGCGAGGGTAAACAAAGAGATTTGGGGTTAATTTGGCCAGGGTGGGGAGGAGGGAAGCAGATTTTGAAGGCTGCCATTCTGGTGTGGGTCCCAGCAGGTGGCTGGTGTGGCTGTCACCGTGCCTCTGCAGGCTATTGACTGGCAGCCCTGGGTGCTTTCTCTGATGGCACATTGATCGTCCTGGGATCCCTTCCAGCTCAGGGGAGCAGAGCAGAGGCAGCACTCCCCTGTCACTCCTGCCAGGGCTGCAGGGGGCTCTGCCTCAGCCCTGCCTGCTGGGGGGGATTGTTTTTCCCAGCACGGGCAGTCCTGTGGCCTTTTCCCTCTGCCACTGTTGTGCTCCCCAGCTCACGTTCCCAAGGCTCCTCCCTCTGCTCCCGCTGTCCCTCCGGCAGCAGGTGCTGGAGCACCTTTGGAGGCAGAGGATGCTGGATGTTCTCAGAGCTCTGAACCCACCAGCAAATCCCCATCCTGGCTGGATACAGCTGTTGGAAGCTGTTGGTATCACTGGTGTTTCCCTTCTCTCTGCTGAGGTACAAAATCATGCAGGAAAATCAACTTACCAACCTAGATCTGGATTTAAAAGCATTTAAAATTTGGAAGGGAATGATTCCTCTTTCCCAGAGCAGTGTGCTGAGCCTCCACAGCTGGGGATTTTTCACTGAAGTTTTGTAAAATCCTCATTTTTTCATAGAATTTTAGCATGGTTTAGGTTGGGAAGGGACCTTAAAGTTTTGTAAAATCCTCATTTTTTCATAGAATTTTAGGATGGTTTGGCTTGGGAAGGGACTGTAAAGCTCATCTCATCCCAGCCCCCATGCCATGTGCAGGAATTCATGGCTGTGGCTGCTGCAGCCAGGTGACAGAACATTCCCAGGCCTTGGTGCAGCACAGAGAAGTTTGCTCTGCTGACTTTGGAAACTGGAGGCAGATGTGGAGAGAAAACCAGAATCTTTAAAAATTCTGAAGGGTTTGGAATGCTGACAATTAGCCACGGTGGAAGCCTTTTTTTATTTTCAAAAAACATGTAGTTACTGCAGTCCATGGAGAGCCAGGCATGGAGAGAGAATTCCTTATTCCTTGCTCTGAGCTTCCAAGCTGTGAACTGCAAAAAAACTCCATGTCCTCTTTCCTGTTTAGGTTTTTTTTTTTCTTTTTTTTCCCCTGATTTTTCTTCCTGTTTGTTTTTCCCTATTTCTCCCCTATTTCCCCTTTTTAATTTTTTTTTTCTGAGTTCACTTTTACAAGTGCTTTTTCTTCTGCTTGGGAATTGAAGGAGAAGGGTCTGCAGCTCAAAGATAAATCTTTAGGTCCCCACAACTCCTGCTGGGGGCTGGCAAGAGCAGCTTGAAGGGTGTTTGTATCCTCCAGATCTGCCTTTCCCCCTTGGAAGGAAGCTTTTGACTTCCAGAGGAAATTTGATGCAAAATTGAGAGCGCTTTGATTTATCCATGGGAACACCTTGTTTTAGCAAAGAAAAACCTAAAGGCTTTTATTTTCTTCACTCCCCCTCAGTTTGTAACAGCACAGCAGAGTTGTTCCAGCTTCTTCCAGCTGCCTGTGGGATTCCTGAGGAGGAAAGGCCATGCTTCCCAGCCCTTTGGTGGGAGTTGCTGTGAATACCTGTGTGTGTTGGCCCAACAGCAAACATCTGCAGCTTCCCCCTGTTCCCCAGCAGAGCTGGATCCTGCCTGGCAGGAGCAGGAGGATGGGATGCCTGGTGCCTTGCCAGCTGAGTTGGCAGGAGCCTGCACATCACTCCTTGGAATCCTCCATGGGGTTTGGTGGATGCTCATGGCTCGGAACATTTTGGGTCTGTTTAATTGGCAGTTTTGGATGAGCTGCTTGGGCAGGAGGCTCTCAGCTCTCCCCAGGGAATTCCCAGGGCTGCCAGAGAACGATCCCCTCGGTTCTTTCACTTCTGAATTCTGTGTTTGGAGCAAACTTTTCCACGTGGGCTGAATTTTAAAGGGTCATCCTTGGTTAATTTCATCCAACGGTGGAAGGTGAAACTTGGCTCTTCCCACCTCCACTTTGGGCAGTTGAAAGTGTTCTAGAAACAGCCCCTTAATTTTGTCACAACAAAAACCTGCTGGGGGACTGAAGCTGAAAGTCACCTCTTTGGGTGGACTCGGAGCTTCCAGAGAGAATCCCAGCTCTCATCCAAAACTAATAGAGAGAAAATTTCCCCAGGAAATAGTGACACGGGCCTGAGAGCATTAAACTGGAGCTTCATGCCAATTAATAGCCAGATAATTACAGCCCGTCCCCTCCTGCTTGCTGCTGACTTCCCCATGTAATTTTCTTTTAATTTTTGCTTAATGGGCACGCAGGAAAGATGAGTTACTCAGCATGCTGCTGGCATTTGAGATGTGGTAGGCTCAGCAGTAGGGGAGAGTGATGCCCTCCATCCATCCTGGATCAATTCCTGGGAGTGAGGACAACGATCAGGGACTGATGGTGCTGCTCAGCTTGTCAAGGGATGGAGAAACTCAAGGAAAATAGAAGGGGAAAAAAGCTGGGCAGAAAAGGCAAAATGGTGAGTAGATCTGGGTGCTGCTTCAACAGGATCACAGATTTTCCTCACTCTTCCCCCAGGCCCTGACTCTGCTCTGGGTCTGTTGGAGCAGCCAGAACCCTCTCATTTTCACATCTGAAAATGCCAACCTGGCATGTTCTCCACCCATCAGAGTGGCCCTGTCCCTTGCAGAGGGAGGAGTCATTGGCCCTGGCACAGGCTGGCAGAGCAGCTGTGGCTTTCTCATCCCTGGAGTGTCCAAGGCCAGGCTGGATGGGGCTTAGAGCACCCTGGGACAGTGGAAGGTGTCCCTGCCCATGGCAGGGGATGGAAAAAGATGGTCTTAAAAGTGCCTTCCCACCCAAACCCTTGTGTGATTCCATGAGTCCATGATTCCATGCCAGCCCTGACACCTTCCACCAGCCAGGCTCTGCCACACCAATTCCAAGCAGGGAAAAGGAAAAAGAAGAAAGCAGAACTGCAGACTTTCATGAGCATTAAATTAAACCAGTGCACAGGGTCTGTTTTGGTTCCCAGGCACAAACACAAAGTCTCAGCTCTCCCCCTGCCTGCTCTCTGATAACAGTGGTACCCAAAGGCTGAGCTCAGCCTGGGGGTGATATGCAAAAAAGAGGGAAAGAAGTAAAAAGCACCAGCCTTGTGTGGCCTGGTAAATGTAATTTCAGGTGTCTCTCTTTGCTCCTGTTCCCTGGCTTCCAGGAAACTAATTCTGCAGAAGGAAAACCCCAAATGTCTGAGTGGCATTTCCCTGGAAGTGGTGGGAGCTGCTCAGCAAATCCAGCTGTGTTGGACAGGGGGTCCTGCCCAGGGAGCAGGGATTTCAGGGAGCCTTGGAGTGGTCTGCCTTGAATCCTTGAAGCTCATCGTGTTCCAAACCCCCAGGGGGCTCCAAGCCCTGTCCAACCCGGGCACTTCCAGGGATCCAGGGGCAGCCACAGCTTCTCTGGGCACCCTGTGCCAGGGCCTGCCCACCCTCCCAGGGAACAATTCCTGCCCAATATCCCATCTAACCCTGCCCTCTGGCACTGGGAAGCCATTCGCTGTGTCCTGTCCCTCCATCCCTTGTCCCCAGTCCCTCTCCAGCTCTCCTGGAGCCCCTTTAGGCCCTGGAAGAGTCTCTGAGTTCTTCCTGAAGCTCCTCTTCTCCAGGCTGAACAGTCCCAATTCTCTCAGTGTTCCTTCCCTCTCATCATCCTCATGGCTCTCCCCTGGGCTTGCTCCAGAAGTCCTGTCCTGTCCCTTATCCCAGGGCAGCTCAGTTTTCCTGCTGCTCCCCAGGGTTTGCTGCCTCTCCCTGAGATGCACTTGTTAAGGTAATTAGATAACTGCTGCCAGCAAACACTCATTTAATAAGTATGCTAATTGGTATTGACCAAGGCTGTGGCAGGCACTTTGTCACGTGCCAATTAGGAGCACCTCAGAGCAGCTCCAGAGCCTGGGGATCCAAGGAGGAGATGCCCAGGCACTGCCCAGCAGGGCTGGGGAGGGAGCACAGGGCTGTGTCAGGCCCTGATAATCAGCCCTGTAATCACTCAGGGCTCGCTTGTGATGGATTCATGTGATGGGTATCTACCACACAGAGTGTTTTTGGTTATGTGGGAGGTGGCATGAACCAGCTGGAGGCAGGGTTAGGGCAGACCCAAGGGGATGGTGGCTGTGGAGGGGAGCCCTCAGGGTCCAGCTGCACCTGGAGGCAGAGCTCATGCTGAGCACAGCAAAGGGATAAAAGGTCACCCACAGCTCCTGGTGTTCCCCTGGGGTGCTCCATGATGGCCCATCCTCCTCCTGCAGCCCCATTTCACCCAGTGTAGCCAAAAAAAAGTGAAAGTTAGCCCTTCCCCATGTCTTCCTTCCTCAGAAATGCACTGCCAAGCTCTCCCCTTTCCCTCTTTTTCCTTCTGTTCTGCCGGCAGCTGCTCGGACGCTCTCGCTCGTCTGGAGTGGTTTATTTATTGCCACCATTAATTAATTCCCTTTGGGTGGGGAGGACACATCCTCTGGGACTGTCTGTGTGCTGGAGACCATGACTGCATTGGTGTCACAGAAGTCCCTGGCTGCTCCTGGCCTGGCACAATCAATCAAGTGGCGCCGTGTCCAACGAGGCCGGCCCTGGGATCTCTTCCCGAGAAGGAGCCCAAGCATTGCATGGAAAAGGCCCCCTGTTCCTCCAAAATGATACTCAGGAGTTCCCACCTCCCTCCCAGCCCAAGGTGGGAGCTCCTGCTCCTGCCTTCTGCTGTGGGATGGGCTGAAAAGCCAAAGCAGAAGTTGGTGATGGTCCCTCTTGACTTGGCCCAAATTCATCCTTTTTTTTTTTTTAAAGGGAGCAGCTCTTGCCTTCTCCAGGCTGTGCCACTCTCCTGCCAGTGCTGGGGCACCACAGGGAGCGTGGAGGAGCAGGAGCTGGCTGGGTTTCTGAGCGATCAGGAGCACATTTCTCAGAAATACAGTGACCTAATCTCACTCCTATTGATTCTGAGCTATATTTGTACACACACACCGGGACGGACGAGCGCTGCTGAAAATACAAAATCCTCTACTCCTGGAAGGGCAAAAATTGTTTCCTCTGGGTTTGTTTCCAAGCCTGAGGAAACAAAGGAGGAGCAGGCAGAGAGCCTGACCCAGTTTCTGGTGGGTCTGGGAGAGGGGTCCCCATTCCCAGCACTCAGGAATATGGTCCGGGATGTATTTTAAGGAGCTTCTTCCCAATCCCAAAGGTCTCCAGCTGCCCAAAAGCATTGCTTTCTGTCATTGCTGCCTCTCTCCCTCCCTGGAATATGCAAAGTGGGAAGAGAAAAAAAGCCCCAGAAAATTAGGCAGAGCAGTTTATCTGGCAGGCCAGAGCTCTTCCAGATAAAGGAACAAACAGAGTTTGTCTCCTGGTCAGGGTGACACTTTGCCACAAAGGAAGAGCAGGGAGAAGTTAATTAAACTCTGAAGGAGCCATTTATTAGGGAAGGGAAGTAAGACATGGCTTTTCTTCAATACTGCAGAGAGGTTCATTATGGAGGAAACCCATCCTTTAGCAGTTAATAAACTCCTCTCTCCCACCTGGCTTTGAGGGATGGCAAACTCATGGGCCCATGGCTGATTTTAATGGGCACTTTTCCAAGGTGTCCATGGCCCCTGGGCTGGAAGGGCTTAGAAAACAGCTGTTTCTGAAAAACAGGGAGCTTGGCAGGGCTGTGAACAAAGGGCAGAGCCTTTTGTGGAGCATTTTGAATTTGCCATTTCCATTTCCAGGTGCTTCCACACTCCGTTCTGTCACTGGGAAAAAAGGGTTTTTCTCTGCTCATCCCTCCAGTGAGAGAACAGGAGCCTTCACCAGGGACAGCCTTTCCCTGCTGAGGCCTGACACTTTAAAGAATCCATTGCCACTGGATTTATGTTTCAAAACAAAAAAACCTCAACCAACCAAAAAACCTGATTTTAGGTGACGAGGCCCCAGCATCCCAGAACCTCCATGCTGGGAAATCCTTTAAATCCTGAGTCTCTGCACTTGATTTATTCTGGTAACTCCCTCCCCTGGGGTGGGAAACCAAAACCTCTTGTTCTCCCCAGGCTCTGAGATCATCCACTTTCACAGGGCTGCTGGTAAACACCACAGCTGGAATTCCAGAGGAGAATTTACAAGGAATTTGAAAAGACTTCTTGATTTAGAGAGTCTTTTTTCTCATTTCAGCTTGTGTTAGCTATGCTAAAATTCAACAGCCTCACTGTCTATAGAGCCACTGTGCATGGTGGTGGATGTGGCTTTGTCATCTGCACCCTCTACCCTTGAGAAGATGCTTTTGAACTTAGTGATAATTTAATATTGACAGGCCTTTTATTGTGCATCAATCCCCTGAATTTGGGGAGTCCAGGTGAGTCTGGGAGAAAATAAAAAAAAGGAAATAAGAACATTTGATGGCAGTGCTTAGTTAATACCAAAAAGATTAAAACACAGCCAAGCTCCAAGAATTGGGAAAGGACCTCGTGATATTTAGTGAGCAGATAATAAAACTGCAGATGAAATTCAAGGCTGCTAAATGAAAAACAATGCACAGGGGGGAAATCACTGGGCTCTGAACTGGCTGCTACTGCTCAGGAAGGAGATGTGAGAGTTATGCTGGAAATATCTATCAAAATGACACTGCTGGTCCATAGTAGTCCAAAAAAAAAAAAAATCAGGGAGGTAAGAGAGGCTGAAATGGGGAATGTTATTGTGCTTCTTAATGAATGTCTGGTATCTCCTGCCTTGAGTAATTTGTGAGTAGCCCACAAAAAATGGATGGGGAGAAGCCTAGAAAATTATCCACAGGAGGCAAGGATTGATAAAGGCAGGGCCAACCATGAAATCGTTTGTGTTGTAAAGCTGAAGAATTAATCAGCAACGATGGCTTAGCTCAAGAAACTCCTGGAATCAGGAGCATCACAGAATCCCAGAATGGTTTGGGATGGAAAGGGACCTCAGAGATCATCCAGTTCCAACCCCTGCCATGGGCAGGGACACCTTCCACTGGCCCAGGCTGCCCCAAGCCCTGTCCAGCCTGGCCTGGGACACTTCACTTGTTGAACTTGATGAGGTTCACACAGTCCCACCTCTCCACCTGTCCCTCTGGATGCCATCCCTTCTGTTCCAGATGCAGGGAAGATCCAGAGAAGTTCCATGAAGTGAAGGCCAACTCTTTGCCCAGCAGCCTGTTAAAAAAGTAGGATTCATTGGCACAGGAAATTTTAGGCAGTGGCAGCTTGGAAAGTGGTTAGATATTTTCACAGGGGGGAAAAAGAAGGGATGAAGTGGTTGTTTCTCCCCATCCTGGTGTGGGAAGACAGAAGGGGCCTTGCCAGAGGCTCCCTGAGACCTGCCTTGTGTCCCATCCAGCTGGTGGCTTGGACTCTGCCTTTTCCACCTCCATCCTGAGGATCCTGAGTGGACTGAAACAGCCTCTGGAACAGCTTTGTTAGCCAGGCACAAAATTCAACTCATTATTTTTACTGTGAGTGTTCAAACCACGCACTGAGGGTGCTCGTGGTGTTTTCCCTCTGTTGCAAATCCATCAGGAGCCTGCTTGGCTGCCCAGCTGCCCTTTCCCCTGGGGATCTGTGGGATCTGGGGCTTGTTCCCTTCCACAGAGGGACCCAGCCAGGGTTTTACAGGCACAATATCCTTGGATATTGGGAGGTAATGCTTCACTGCTGAGCAGAGCCCGGAAATAATCTGCCCAATGGTGCCCTTTATGGCCAGGCAGACAGGCTGAAATTCACAGCCACCACTTACCAAAGAATAATGAAACATTTCCTGAGACAGCCATAAATATCCCTGCCATGACAACACTCTTCGATCCAGGGAGATGCTTTAAAACTCAGCAAAGTGGGATTTTTATTTATTTATTTTTTAATGCCTCTCTACTTGCTGGTTGCAGCTGCCCTGGCTGTTCCCAGTCAGAGTGAGGGGAGCATGGATGGGGTTTGTGGGAGCTCCAACACTGGCCCAAGTGTCCCTGTAAGGCAGAGGATGACTCTGAGGAAAACTTCTCTCCAGGCTGATGGAAAGGGAGAGGTTGGCAGCTGCTGGCCCCTGCCAAGGGGTTTGTTCTGGTCCAGAGCAGCTCTTTCCCACCATGAGGAGGTGATGGCACCACTGGAAATACAGAGTGCTTGGCTCCTTTCCCCCAGGACAGTTTTCCAGCAGTGAGGGTGCTCAGTGTGGCCTCTTGGTGGTTGGGCTGGTGCAGATTGCAGAGAAAAGCCATCAGCTGGGGCAGAAATCCTCTCTGAGGGTCTCTGGGCACAGCCAGATGGGGTTGAGTCCTCTTGAGGCAGCAGCAGGTCTGGCTGTTAGTGGATGCAAACCAGTCTGTGCTGGTTTCCCCAAGGGGCTGGGAGTCCAAAAAACCAGAATTGCCATGGCCAGGGACTCATCCTCCTCTCCTGCTCTGAGGAGAGCCAGGCTGAAACCAGGAGGAGATGGGGATGTGGCAGCTCTGATGTGGATGAGAGCCTGGGGACAGCCACCACGGGGAGAAATGCTCTTGGCCAGAGAGGGGAAAGGAGGTGTTTGATGGCAGAGGGAAAGCTGGTGGTGGGAAAAGCGTGGGGAAGAGATTGATTCCCTGGCTGGGTTTGGGAAATCAGCCTCGTGGCTGGGGCCACTTTAAGATGGATCAGCAGAAATAAAATGGGGTTGGATCCACAGTGGGAAGAGGCAGCACAGAGAAGTGGGAGGCAGTGGGAGACATCAGATGGCAGCAACCAGCAGAGGAGATTGACTTAATGGGATCAGCCCTCGGTTTGTTCTTATTATCAGCACCTTGGGAGTGCAGCTCCCTTTAATTAATTCCTTTGGTCTCTCAGACGTGCAGCTGGGGCCTGGGTCCCACCAGTGGCTGCTGCCTGTGGCTGGGGGCAGGCAGGGGAGCACAGAGCTCCCTGTGCTGTCAGCTGGTGCCAGAATCCCAGAATTTGGTTTGGGTTGGAAGGGACCTTAAGGTCATCTCATTCCATGGGCAGGGACACCTCTCACTAGACCAGGTTGTTCAGAAGAGATCTTCTTGATCCTGGTTGGGAAAGAGTGGCTTTTCCCACAAGAAGGTTCCAAAATCAGCATCTATTTTGAATGTGTTCAGTTGTAATGTGGAATTCTCCTATGCTGGCTGCATAACTCAGCTGGAACACAGCCAAGCCTGGCTCTGCCTTCTCCTGCCATGGGGTGGCCACCAGTTCTGGTGGGAGAAAAGTGCTTCCCTCAGCCTCCCTTGGATGGTTCACTGGGTTTTTAACGTGGAGCAGAAAGAAAGAAAGAAAGAAAGAGCGAGCTCAATTTATGCTCTTGGTATCACTCAGCATTTTCTACGCCCGTGGTTAAGTTGTGATTGCTATCAAGGCTACTGAAATCTCCAGAGGCTGGAAATCAAGGTGAAAGCTTGCTTTCATGGATTATTTCCAGTCACTTTTCTTCTGGCTCTGCTAAAAATAACGCAGGAATAGCTTTCTTCGAGCATTCCTATTCCCTGCTGGCTGGAACAGAGAAGGTCAGGAGGATGAAAGTGAACAGCAGTGGGGGGAAAGGAGTCACAGCAAACTCTGCTTGTGTGGGTTTGGATGAGATTTGTTTGCTGGTTCGTTTGGGTTTTTCACTTCGATCTCAACCTGATTGACTTTCCTTCTGCGTTTCTTCCCTTTGGCCCATGGTGGGGAAAGCAGGGTGTTTTGGTCCTACTGAAGCAAAAAACTGGCTGGTTTTAGCCATTTCTGTTTAAAAATCCATGAGAAACATCCCCAGATCTGGATAGGGGTGACAATATTGCCTCCAGTGTTTCAGGATCTTTATCCAAGGCCTTGGGATGATGCTCGTGTCAGGATAACCAGCCTGCCTTCCCTTGCAAGGGCTGTGCATTTTCCTAATTGCTGGTTTGCTCCCTGAATTTCCTGCATCTTTTTGGCCTGGAGTGTTTCATAGGATCTAACAGGAGAAAATGGTGCCCCAGGAGACAGCCAGGGTGGGCATCCAGAGGAGGGGAACTCCTGGAGGCCACTCAGAGAAGGAGATGCCACTGCAAGGCAGCTGGAGTGGGAATTCCTGCCGTGGCTTGGCTGAGGAGAGCCTGGCTCCAGTGCTGGGATGGGCCTCGGGTTACTCAGAGGTGGGAGCAGCCTTTCATTTGCAGATGAAACACATTTCCTACTGCTCTGCTACTCGCCCTGAGCTGGCACAGCAGCAAGAGGGGACTCTCAGGGGTTCCCAGCCTTCCTTCCCCAAAATTTCTTCTTCTGGGCCACCCCAAGGACACCCAGAGAGCTGAGTCCCACATGGAGGAGATGCTCCCACAAGAAATCTGCATCTCCTGTGGAGCCAGGAGAGCCCTGCTGGTCCCACGGGAAGGCTGTGATGGGGATTTCTTTGGGTTGGTGCCAATTGCAAGCACCAAATTTCTTTGATCCTGGGCTTTGATAAAAGCACAGGAGTTTCTGCCTGGTGCTGTCCCAACTTTTTCCAGGATGGCTTTCCAGAAACATGTCCCAGGATGCAAGGGGTGGGAGGATAACCTTGGAAAACCAAGAGGATGTTTCTCCAAGGGCTGTGATGCAAACCCTGACTCGGGCAGGGCTTCCTGGAGAAGACATTACAGGCTTTTTTCAGCTTTCCAAGGGGGGCAAAGCCAGACTTTTCCCCATTCTAGGAGAGAGGTTTAGGTTTTGAAGCAGATCTGTAAGACAAGGGTCCTTGAGGGTGTTAAAGATGGTCCAGGGGGAACCAGAAGGAAGCAACAGCCAAATCCTGAGGCTGCAAGAATCCCTTCAGCCCTGGGAGGCACCAGGACATAACCCAGGGCAGAGGCAGCACCATGGGAGAGCATCCCAAGGCAGCTGGGAATATCAGGTGGGATACCAGGTTAGGAAGAACTCAGGTAGACTTTAAAAATTATTTAAAAAAAAAAAAACAAACACAACAATATGTGGAAGCATTTGGCAAAATTCCTGTTGAGAGGAGGAAATACATATTTATATCTATGTGTATTGATGTAATCCAGCAGCTCTGCCAAAACTGTGATCCCCTTATTTTTTAAAGGGGAAGAAAGCTCACAGCACACCTGGAAAAAGTAAAATAAAGCAAATACAAGGCTGTATTTTTAGTGGGGGGAAGCGTGGCCATCGTGAAGAGTTAAGCTGGAGCTGCAGCCTGGAATATGCTCCCAAAGGTGAGGGCCACACAGGCACTTACAGCATGGAATGCTCAGGTGGTTTGGGTTGGAAGGGACTTTTGAAACCATCCCATTCCAACCCCCTGCCATGGACAGGGACACTCTCCACCAGAGCAGCTTGCTCCAGACAGCTGGATCTGAAAGTCTGCAGTAAAATGAAATATCATCATCTCGTGGGGTGGTTCTCTATCTCATCCTTAGGCCAGGAAACTTTATCTTCATAGTAACTTTTTGTGTCATCCTGGGGTGCAGGAGGCTTCTTTTACATTTCTCAATTCTCTTCATCTCATCTCCTAAGCGAGGTGCTGGCAGGCAGAGGAGGAGCTCGGCCCCCATCCAGAGACTGCTGCTCACATCCTGAGCATGTAGATAATCCAAGCACTGATGGCATGGCAAAGGCTTGGCATTCAGGGGGGCCTTGAGGGGATGTTCAGCCCGAGGTCCTGCTCAGGGGGCACTGAGCAGCCTGGGGGAGCCCACAGATCACCTGCTGTTCGGAGTGGTCACTCCAGCTGTTTGTTATTCCTTGTTGGGAGCGTGTGACGGATCCCCAACATCACCTGCTCTGGCTTCTGCTCTCTGATCAGATTCCTGCAATTTTGGGAGAGCTGGGATAATAAATAACAAATCCTGAGGGGTGAATAACAAGTGCCTCTGCTTGTGCCAAGGGGTCCTTCTTTGCATGCGAAAATGAGGATTTATCTGCTCTTGCTCTCCTCTGCCCGTGACTTTTTATTGGTGTGATGGCTTTGGGGGTGTTGTCCTATCAGGTCTGGAAGCAAAGAGTTGTTTGGGTGTGCTTTAGCCAGGAGAGCTGGCAGCATTTTGGACACAGAATTGTGGGTGACCTGTCCCTGGGAGTGTTCAAGGATGGAGGTTTCAGCAGTGGGAGGTGTCCCTGCCCATGGCAGGGGGTGGAACAAGATGAGCTCTAAGGTCCCTTCCAGCCCAAACCATTCTGGGATTCAGCCAGCTCAGAATCCACTGAAGAGCCTCTAGGTGAAGGAAAACAAAATACAGCACACCTTGGGGAGGGGAGGAACTCAACACTAAAATTTTTTTTTCTACCAGTTAAATAAAGAAGCAAGTATGACCAGCCAGGTAGCAAAATGAAATTAAGACAAGGTTTGCTCGACGTTGCTGCTTTTCTGGCTGGGTTTTTCTCCCTGTGCACACAGAATGCCACTGCTGACATAGCTCTGGCCGTGTCAGCAAAGGCTGGGAAGGTGTTTGGTTGTTTTTTTCCTCTCTGCCTGCTGCTCTCAGCTGCTGGGATGGAGTCACCTCCTGAGCCACCCCTGCTCCAATGTCCTTTGAAAGCCGCCGGTGTCACCTTTGCAGAAGCAACTGTGAAGCTGAAACTCTTCTACAGCTTTGCTGGAACGCTGGGGGAAAGTGGTAGGAAGGGTGAGGGAGATGAATTGCCTTTCCCTACCCATCTGAAAAAAAACAACCCTAAAAAAATCTGATCCCCATGATGCCAGCTCGCTGTGTTGGGGATGTGATGCCATGCTGGAGTTCTGGGGTGGCTGCGACCAGGTTTGCTTTTTTAAAGGCTGTCCTGCCTGCTGAGCATTTGCAAGGGCAGTGCTGGAGGTACCAGTGATGCCTGTGGGGCAGCTCCCTGGCAGCCCAAACCAATTTTAACCCCTTCCCTACCAGCAGGAAACCCTTGTCTTGCTCTGACTCTGTGCCTGGCAACAGCATTGAAGGCTCCTTCTCTCTCCTATCTGATTTTTTCTCTCTCCCTTCTTATTTTCCCTAAGGACTTTTGAAATATTCCGTTGATTTTTTTTTTTTTATCCCCTCTACTTTCGAAAAGGCCACCAGGAAGGTCTTGTCAGCAATTTAACAGCGAGATAAAAGGAGATGGAAAAGGGGAATTGTGAGCAGAGGGAGAGAGCGCCTGACATCTGCACGGGGCTAATGTGTGATAAGGCAGGAGGGTTGTAGGAAATCTGCTGTGCTTGATCTCTGGCCAAGGCAGGGCTTGGACCTGATGGCTTTAAAGCCAGGTCCGTGTGGATGGAGCCTGGCTTGCCCAAATCCCTGGCAGTGCCTGTGGATCAGGTAGATGGAGGCCTGGGGTCCTGCTCGCTCGAGTTAAAAGTCTTTTCTGGCTGACTTCAAAGGGATATAAACCCAGATTATCTGCACTGTCTGCTTCAACTGGGGGAGATAAGGAATGAAATAAATGAAAAGGAAGCTGCTGCTTCCAACCTGAGGCCCCAGAAGATGGGAAAGGCCTGTAGGACCAGCCAGGGGTTTGGGGGTGGCAGTGTCCTTCTAGAAAGCTCTGTGATCCACCCAAACCTGCAGGTGGAGGTGGTCAGAGCAGGCACTAGGAAGAGCAGTCACTGCCTTTTTAGTTATGGAGCTTGGTAATTATTTGAAATTGTTCATTCTTTGGTTTATCTCAGAGTTTTTGCACTGCTCCAAGGACTTGGGGCTGGAGCACCTGGTTTTCAGTGAAAACCAGGCGACCAAGCAGGAAAATGTTTGGGTGCTGCTTAGGGGCTGCAAACACCCTTTTTTGGCTCCTGTGGAATTGAGTGCCAGTGCTTCAGCTGACTGGGTTTGTGGCAGATTCCTCACCTTGTCCCCAGCCCAGCATGGATCTGGGGGACTGCTCCAAATCCAGTTTTACCACCTAGGCCCCATTTTGGGTTTCTGCTGGTCTCCTTCTGCAAAGCTTTGCTCTGCGCCAGAGAAAAACCGCATGACAAAACCTCAGCTTTTGGGGGAAGGAGTTTTCCCATGAGTGCAGAAATTTGGGTGCAAAGAGAGCAAAGAAATTGTAGTCGAATGCACAATATCCCTTTTTTTATTTGTCCAAGATAGCATTTTTAATTTTTTTTTTTTTTAAGGACATAGAAGGCAACGATTAGGCACAGAAATAATTTGGGCTAGTGCCTGCGTTAGAGATAACTCCTCGTAAGAGATGCTGGCTCGGAGGTTTCTTTCTCTCCATCCACAGGTGAGAATAACTTCAAAACTTAAATCCAACCCAGAAAGGCAGAGAGGGAAAGGTTTAATTGTCCTGACTCTGCTGCAGGCTGATAAGCTCCCATTGATTTTCTGTAGCCAGGTCTCCTGAGGGAACGTGGGTGATGCTCGTGCGAGTGAGTGCATGAAAGTCTCTCGCTCCTTAGGTGTTCCTAATTCTCTATTTCTTGTTTCTCATGGAGAGAGCGTGATGCTTCCTCCAGAAAATGACCATTTGCAGCACCAGTTCTTTAGGGTTTGGGGTGTTTTTTTCACCTCCTTTTCACCATTTCTTTTGGCTTCCTATGAATTTCCCACCAGAGTGGGATCTCAGGTGGGTGGTCCCTTCACCAACGTGTGTCCCTCAACATGAAGCTCAAAGCAGCTTCATATTTCCCCTGTCCTTTAAAAGCATCTGTTCCAGTGCTCTAATCCCTTCCTGTTCCTGTCTGCAAACTCAGACAGAGGGAATAACACAAATAAAGGGGATTTCCCAATAACTTGAATTATTTTGTTCCGGGGAACACAAAAATATCCAGTTGACTCTTTACCTATTTACTTTGGGGGTTTGTTGGAAAGAAAAGTAAATGAACACAGGAAGAAGGGATGGTCCAGCAAGTTTGTTGTCCATTTCAGAAGCCTACAAGCTCCAAAAATTTTGGATGTCTAGCTGGAACCTGGCTGCTTATCTCACCTGATCCTCCAAACCCACTGAGATTTTTTTTCCTTCCTCTGTGCTAATTATAAAAAAATTTGTTTGTAGCGATGGAGAAATGTCCAAAGGAGCCAGAAAGGAGAAAAGCAGCATTCAGATGGGGGAAGAGAAAGCCCCAACCTCCCTAGAGGTGTAATAGGCTTAGTGGTCCTGCTTGACACATGTCAGATGAAATAAAAAAAAACCCCACAACAATGTTTATAAGAAGATTAGCTCAAACATGGTGTAATTTCTCCAGGGACTGGCCACGTTTGAAGCTCAAACCACCAACTCCCTGAGCCTTATCAGAGTAATGAATTTCCACCACTTTGGGCCATTGAAAAATCCTCGTTTCCAGCCCCTTTCCCCACCTGAAACATCTTGGATTTGGGGCACATCTGCTGGGGATGGCTGGGTTTGTGCCGTGCCCCTCCTGGCCGGGCTGGAGGTGCAGGGTTGGGAGTTAACTCGCCGGAAATAACCGGATGTGACTGTCTTAATTTGTGGCTGCCATCCCTCCGGGAAAAAAAATCCCTGTCTCTGGGCAGCAGATTATCCTCGGGCTCATTACAACATTGTTCCCAAACAAATCCCCCAGGCTCCTGCCTGTAATCACTTTTCCGTCTGTGTGGGCAAATATCCCTCCATCCGTGCCTGCAGGTGGGGATGGAGCTGGAGCCACGGGATAAATGGGAGAAGGGATCCTCAACCCCTTGGACAGTGGCTGGAAGCCACCAGCACTGACCACTGGTCGAATTTCAACCCAAACTGAGGTGGAATCAGGTTTGGTTTCCCTGAAAATCAGTAGATGTAAGGTTTGTTGGCCTTTTTCTTGGTTTGCTGGGTTTGGGGTTTTTAAAGAAAAGCAGCTAAACAGTGAATGTAAAGCAAGCAGCTTTTAAAAATTCAGCTGGAATTCTCAGCAGGTGTCAGTCTGGGGGAGAGCAGAGAGTTAAAACTTTCCCGTGGCTGTTTTAGCCCGATGCAGCAGTGCCATGGAGCTGCTCCAGTGCTTGGTCCCTGCAAGCATTGCCTGGGGCTACGTTCCTTCAGCCCGCTTTTTCCATCAGTGAACTTCTGCTAAAATCCAAAATTCTCATGGGTTTAACCCATCTATTTTGGTATATCAGAACCAAGACACAACAGCCCAGTGGCTCTTTGATATCTGCTTGTTAATGGGGGGGATGTGCTGGAGACGGGGCCAACCCCAAAAGCAGGACGGTCACCTGTGGCCAGTCCTTAGAGCCTCTTTGGGGACCTCTTGGGTGGTATTTTGGTGACAACCTCTGGGGGAACATGTCAGGGGACTGGTGGGGTTGATGAGGTATTTTGAAGGTGTGTAGTGGTGGTGATGATGTTTGTAGGGTATGGGGTGAGGAGTTTGTGAGATTTGGGATGTCTGTGGGATATGGAGGGGCGGGCTGGTGGTAAGTCAGGGAATTTGGATGGGATTTGTGATATTTGCACATTCCAGTTTGGAAGGTCTGAAAGAGCTCATGGCATTTTGGAAATGCCCAGATCCACACTGGAGCAGCTGGTGGGGGAAGATCCTTGTATCCCACTGGCCCTTCCCTGGGATTACAAGGGATTAAGCAGGAGTGGAATCACAGCCCCCCTCACTTGGCAGGAATCCCCTCACCCTCCTTGCCACCTTTCCCCCTGCTCTCCTGGGCATCCACAGGGATGCATTTCCTGCTGGCCCTGCAGGCTCACAGGAAGGGCTTGGAAGTTGTCCTTCCTTTGAAAACTGGTTTTGCAGGAGTTCTCTGTGGCCCTTGTTGGAGCAGATGCTTGGATTTGCATCTCCCAGAGAGATCTCTGCCTTTACCTCCTTTCCATGACTTATGATCCTTCTCCTGTCATCCCCCTGCTCCTCATGGTGAGGAAATTATTTATTTAGGAAGGGAGGGGCTGTTAAGGGAGATGGATTATGCATTTGTGGTTTAAACACAGGGAAAAGGGAGAAAACACTCTTCTCCCTTCTTCCCCCCACCTCCTCCATCTCCCTTGGTGGGCTTGGGCCTCCATCCCCTATTTTTCATCCAAATGGAACGGTTTATTTTTATCTCTCTAGAAAAACAAGTGCTAAAAGTTCCAAGATGGATCACCCACGTGCAGGTCTTCCAGGGCTGCAGGGGAAGGAGGCTGTGGGGAGAGGAACCGGGGGAATAAGTCAGGAATATGTGTGGAACTGAAGGGTGGCTGGACCATTCATCCCCATTAGGGAGAGGTGCAGCACCATTAATAATCATTTTAACAAGAGCTGGCCTGAGCCAGCGGGGCCAGGCTGCATTTCTGGGGAGGGAATCTTTTGTTTAATAAAAGAAATAACCCTGTGCATACAAATGAGAAGGGGGGTGGCAGGGCTCTCTTCTCCTACCTGGTATTTATTATTGCTCCACCTGCCTCGAAATTGGAACATTTATTTGGCTAACACGTATTAGGAGGGCTGTGCCTGCTGCATTTCCTTTCCTACCCCAGAACCTTTGGGTTTAAAGCTCAAAAAGTGCTGGTTTCTGTGGCAGCTGCATCCCTTCCAAGGAGGAAAGGATCATCTCACCTGGATGAGAGCATCCACCCAGCAGAAATCCCACTTTTTTTGGTGTAAAACACATCTCAGAAACCTGCATAGTGATGCTGGAGTTGGCCAAAACTTCTCATTTTGCTCAGGTGTGCTTTTTGAAGCTGAGTGTTTTCTGGAAAGTCAGCAGAGAGCAGGTTCTGGAGATGAAGTGTTGCTGTGTGTTTTACCCATAAACCCAAACGGTTTAAAATAGATAAGGCATTGCTTTTTAAAGGGATAAAGGAGTAGAAACCTTTTGGGTCTTTTATGAAGCAGCCATCAGGAAGAAAGCTTTTAATCTTGGCGATTTAAGAGGGCAGGGGAATTAGCTTTTAACCAGCCTACTCTATTTTTTTAGGGAAAAAAGCAGTGAGGCAAAGAGCCAAACTTGAGATGGGATTGGGTGAGCTGCTACAATCCCTGCTCCAGCTGTCTGCACAAGGTGGTGGGGATGTGAGAATGGGGAGGGACAGGAGCTCTCCCTGCTCTCAAATCATCCTAAATGCTCCCAAATTTTGTCACTGGTATTTGTGTCCCCACAGGCCGGGGCAGGGATGTGGGGATGGATGTCCAGCCAGTGGATCCCACGGGTGGGGTGGGCTGTGACACCTGGAAGTGCCACTGGGAAAGGTCCAAAAGGGCAGAGAGGCTGTGCAGTGCAAATTTCATCTAGACATGAAGGTTGTGCGTGAGAAACCTGTCTCAGTCAGGAAAATCCTGGAGAAGGACAGACCCAGGGGACTTCTCCTGCCATGGTGGGGCCAGAGCTGTCCTGCTCCCCTGGGACCCCATTCAGTGCCACCTCTGTGGGTGGCTCTCCTCAAAGACAGGTCTATTAAAGCACTTGGATTTGGATCCAGTTTGCCTGATGCTGCTGGCACTTTGATTCCAAAGTGAATTTAACCAGTTTGTCCTCAGGAAAGAGTGGGGTTTTAATTAATACAGAGAAAAAAAAAAAAAAAAAGAGTGAGAAAACAACATCAGCTGGACTCCTGCCACGTGTGACACCTTCATCTTCCCCTCCTGGGGAAACTCCTGGCCAGGCTGCAGAGGGAACGTGTTTGATGTTTCCTTCTCTAGGTGGGCAGGGATAACTGATGAGCATGGGGAGCCAGCCCTGAGGTGACAGACCTGGGACACCCTCACTGGGGCTGGTACCCACAGCAAACCCCTTATTCCAGGTAAAAACCACATCCCAGGAGAGATCTTCTCCTCATTCAGCCGAGCCACTCCAGTCCTCTTTCCAGAAAGATCCTGTGCCATGGAGCTGCCTTTGTTTTGCCTTTAACAGGGGCACTCACAGGAGCAGCGTTTGCCCCAAATCCAGAGAATCAGAGCCATGGAATGGTTTGCCTTGGAAGGGACGTAAAAAATCACCTTGTTCCAACCCCCTGGAAAGGGCAGGGACACCTTCCACGAGCCCAGGTTGCTCAGGGCTCCATCCAGCCTGGCCTTGAGCAGTTCCAGGGATGAGGCATCCACAGTTTCCCCCCACACCTGTTATGGGGATTTGCTGCTTTGGGGGCAGCAGCCTCTCCACAGATTTCTTTTAAAAGAAAACAGAGTGAAAAACCAGCAGCAGGGGCCAGGCAGACAGGAGGGGGATCCCACGTGCCTTTTCTCCTTAGGAAACGAGAAAAAAACCTTAAATTACTGAGATTTAGGTTTCCTCTCTGATGATCCACAGCTTCCTGCCTTGCCCAGTACCCCCAGCTCTTATCTTGTACCTGCTCTTTCCATCTCGGAGATTTTGGAAATTCGGCTCCATCTGGTTCTTTCTGATGGAGAGATAGTGTATCACAGGCAAGGCAGGCAGGGCTCTGTTCATTAATGGTAATCCCTTAATCCCAGGGAGATGTGAGAGACTGAGCTGCCCACTGAGTGCTCAGAGGTGTCAGACCCAGACCAGCAAAACTGCCCATCCAACACGGCACCAGAGAAGTTTTTTCCCCCTCTGATTTTTTGTATTTCTATTCCCTACAGTTCAATAATTAGGTGTTATCATAAGAGCTTTTTTTCCCCCCACTCTTGGTTGTCACAATCTGGTGAAACCACTTTTGCCACCAAAAAGAAAAAAGAAAAAAGGAGAATTATTTCTTTTGCAGTTTTAAGGGGAATTAGAGGTGAAGTTTGCTAGGACAGATTTCTTCCCTTCTGCCTTTCCTCCTGGCATCAACATTTTTATTTAGAGAAGAGCCCTGATGCCAAAAAGCACTGCTTCACTTGGACAATTTACCACGTTTAATCTGGAACATTCCTCAGTGCTTTCATCCAGTCAATCAAAACTGTTCAACTCTCAGCTTTGCAACATAAAAAAATACCCCTTTCCTTTTTTTTTAAAATAATTTTGCCCATGTCAGTACTTCAACACCAAAAACAAGCAAGAGCAGAAAACATCCAGATCGTGTAATTCCCATGGAAAATTGCATTTGAGTGAAAAAAACTTTTCTCCCTAGAATGTTAGTTTCAATTAAAAAATTAAAATGAATATATCTATATATTTAGGCTAGCTCTGCTTCTGCTGGTGCCTGTGTTTGCTTCTCCAGCAGGAAAGCACCACATCCCAGTGCATGGCAGGAGGCACAACTGGGCTGTAGGATTAAGGCCACGGTGACACATCCTACATCCTTTACCTCTCCTACTTCCCACTGGCACACTTCGAGCTTTCAAAGTCGCTGGCCCAGCAGGAAACAGCAGGGCAGTGTTTTGATGGCCTCAATTTCTTCTGAGCCACCTCAGCAGTGCCTTTTCTTCCCTTTAATTTGCCCTGGGTTTGTTGTGTTGCCTGTTCCTGTGTTTGCCATTGTCACTCAGCCTTGGGCTGAGGCTCCAGAGGAGCTTGTTTGGCCTGGCACCAGGGGTGTGTTCCAATCCTGGATTGTGCTGACCTGGGATTTCAAAGGCTGAGAGATCTCCCCAGCTGGGCAGTGATGGGGCTGTGCCTCCCCTGTCATCCCATCCCCATCCCC
>VZTZ01015604.1:322818-336861 GCA_013400955.1 Drymodes brunneopygia | reverse complement strand
CCATCCCCATCCCACAATCTCCCTGCAGTTGAGCAGCAAAGTGTGATCCTCACACTGGCTCCTGTGGGCTGTGATGAGGCGCAAGCAAAGCAGAGCTTGAAAAAGAGGGTGATATTTTGCTAAAATTTGTGACCTCCTGACATGGAGCTCCTTGGAGTGGCTCACGCCCTCCCCAAGGATTCTTGAGGGACCTCCTTCACCAGGGTGCTCTGTGCCCTCTGCCAGCATTCCCTGCCCCTCCCTGTGCTCCTCAGGAAGGCAGGATCCACCCTGGATTTGCCAGGGTGGAAGATTTAGGAACTTTTACCTTTTTTTCTCATTGTTAGCAGGGTTATGGGAAATCTAAGACCTAGCCTTCAAATTAAAAATTAAGACCAATACCATTCCTGGTAGGTGCCATTGGGAAACTGCCGGGTTAAAGAGGTACAGCACAATTCCACACCCCCAGGAGTGCTATCCCAGGCCTAATGAGACCTTTCCCTCAAACACAGGGAAGTTTGACTGTTCCAAAAGTCCCCAAAACACCCTCCTTCATAAATCCATCACTGCTGTAAATTCTGGTTGTCTTCAAGGGTCTCTGAGCTTCCTTTGCTGCTCAGCTCTAGGGAGATGGGATGGGATGGGATGGGATGGGATGGGATGGGATAACAGGGGAGGCACAATCCCTGCTAATGCTGTTTGGTTGAGTGGACCCAGCTGCTGGGGGATAAAAAGGGGAGCAGCTGAGCAGCTCTGGCTCGCCTGGGAGCTGCTGGCATGGCTGGAGTTCTTCTTTGCTGGGTGTCTGCAGGAAGAGCTCCAGGTCTGCTGTATTTAAGGCCAGCATTTATTATCCCCCAACCTTTTCCTTTATTTTAAGAGCTAAAAGGACTTCCTGGCTTTCTGCAGCTTTTCTTTCATGGCACAGGAGAAGATTTTGGGAAAGCAGAGCTCATCTTTTCATGGGTTGTTAACAGAGTCAAAAGCACCAGCTTTTCTTTCTCTTTGGTGCCTGAATTCCCTTATCTGGTGGTTCTTCCAGCAGCCTTTTGGTTTGTGAAAGCTGCACGTGGGAATGGCTGGGAAGCCACAAAAGGTGCCTGGTGGGAAGCCAGGAAAGATGCCTGCTGAAAAGCATCTTGGCCTGAGCGCTGGAACAGCAGCAATCCTTCATATGGGGAGGGAACAACAGCCCTGGTGCTGGGCTGTGTGCTGATGCTGGGCTGTGGGTAAAGCCCCAGCTGTGTTTAGCTTTAGGTTTATATTGCTTTGGATGGCTGAACCGGAAAAGGAAAGAAATGGGGAAAAAAAAGAAGAGCTGTACGTGCATAAAAAACTAGAGATGGATAAGACCTAGGTCATCTGCTCAATGCTTTCCTGCCGCCAGATGATTGTTCCTGGACTCAAATCTCTGCTCTGAGTTGTGGCTGGGAATACATTAACCTTTAAAACAATAGCATTAGAATTTTATATATTTTCTTTCACCAAAATGCTGCAAACCTGGTAAATGTGAAGGGCAGGTGATGTTGAGTGAGTGGTCTCCCAGGAAATTGGATTTTGGGGGGTTTATTCATGAAGGAGCACTCAGCCTGCTGGCATTCCCTTGGAGGTGGTGCTGACCTGGAGCCCAGCTGGCCAGGCCCTGACCTGACCTGAGGGACTGGGCTCTGTCCTTCCAGGGCTTTGTGGCCACCAGGGGAGCCCAGGCACAGCCACCAGGGTCCCTGTGACAGAAGTGCTGGGATTGCAGGGGTCCTGCTGCCTGCTGTGTCCATGGAAATCCCAGCTGGAGCCGTAGGAACAGCTCATGACAGTCCAGGGAGTGGCGAAAGTGTTCCCTCAAGGCTTGTGGTGGCTTTTTTAACCTCTCACGTGTAGGGTAATTAAAAGGAGAAGCTCCTGTGTGATTTCCACTCCTGTTTCCGTGGATGTTTCCTGGGATTGGATGGCAGGGAAATCATGGAATGGTTTGGGTTGGAAGGGACTTGAAAGAGCAACTAATTCCACCCTTCTGCCATGGCAGGGACACCTTCCACTGTCCCAGGGTGCTCCAGCCTGGCCTTGGGCACTGCCAGGGATCCAGGGGCAGCCACAGCTTCTCTGGGCACCCTGTGCCAGGGGCTCACCACCCTCCCAGGGAACAATTCCTGCCCAATATCCCATCTACCCCTGCTCTCTGGCAGTGTGAAGCCATTCCCTGTGTCCTGTCCCTCCATCCCTTGTCCCCAGCCCCTCTCCAGCTCTCTTGGAACCCCTTCAGGCATTGAAAGGGGCTCTAAGGTCTCTCAGAGATCCTTCTCTTCTGCAGGTGAGCAGCCCCAGCTCTCCCAGCCTGGCTCCAGCCCTTGGTCCATCTCTGTGGCCTCCTCTGGACTCGCCCCAGCAGCTCCATATCCTGATGTTCCTTCTCCTCCTCTCTCCTCGTTTCACAGCAGCCTGGAAACCAGCAAGGAATGTGTTCCCTTGAGTCCTGTCAGTGCCCAGGCAGTGACTTCAGCAGGAATGATTTGCCTGTGGCTTTCAAAGCCGTGCCCTTAAATTTCCATCGCTGTTTTTTCTTGTGTTTCACAGGCAACACAACCAGGACACCAAATCAGAGGAGCTCTGTCTGGTGCCTCATCCCCTGAGCATTTCTTCCCATCCTGAGCCTCTGCTGCTGAATTCTTGTGTGCTGAGGTTGTGCTGCAGTTTTAAGTGGCTGGAAACTTTTTCCAAAGGAAGAGCAGTTCCAGTTTGGAAACAACATCTTCTTTAATCTCTCTGCGCTGTTGTCTGCTGCTTTTCTGAGTTATTCAGCAAGTTGCAACACAAAGACACAAAGAGAGATGTACTGTTATTACTGGTGGTTGTTGTTCCTGAGTCTTTATTGATTTTCATGAAAGAAATAATAACAATGTGCATGCGGTATCCAGCTAACAAAAGAGGTCCTGCAGTACTCATCTCGAATTAAATATAGAGAAGCAGAATCCAACTGGGATATTGACAGGCAAACACAAAGCTTTGTGTTTCAGGGGAGTGCTGGAGTGAAAGCAGGACTCTGCCTTGCCACAGCCCACCTTGATGAGGAGACAGCCAGCATTGTTCTTCTCCACAGCTGCTCAAAAAACTCCTCCAAAACATCTCCTGAGGCCAGAAAGAAGGATGTTATCAGTAGAAGGGAGCTGATCTGTGATACCTGAGGGAAACTGGGATGTCCCCAGGGCAGCAGGAGTGGGCTGTGGACCCATCCTCTTGCACCTTGAGCTCACAGATATTTCTGTAGAGGGTTTCTGCTTTGCCCCAGTTTCTCCTGTGCACCAAAGCCAGGCTGGAGGGGGCTTGGAGAAACCTGGGATAGCAGAAGGTGTTCCCTGCCTACAGCAGGGGGTTGGAGCCAGGTGATCTCAAAGGTCCTTTCCAAACCAAACCATTCCATGATGAGCTCAAGGCATCCTTTCAGCAATAAGAAGGTTGTGAGGAGGGAAAGCAAAGAGAAAATCTGTTCCTCATGGTTGGTCTGACTTTCTTCCTTGCCAATTGTCTTGATGCATCAAGTGGGGAAGGGTGTGAGGGACCAGCTCTGGCATTGCTGCTGATCCGAGCTCCATCCTCTTTATCCAGCCCTAACAGAGGCCTTGGAAAACTCTCTCTCCTTTTCTTCCTTTCCTCCTGCATGTTCTCACACATGTCAAGATGTAACTTACACAGGAGTGACGGCGCTGCTGCTCTTCCACCTGAGAACAGGAGCTCCCAGACATCACATGAAAAAGTGTCAGAGCCTTTGTTGCTGGGTTCTCACTCCAAAAATGCTCTGATAAGTTCAACGAGGCTCAGGTAATGTCAGAATTTGTCTCTCCCTTGGCTTTACAAGGAATTCCCGAGCACGATATTGAATCACAACCATATTGAATCACAACTGTGCCTCTGCTCTTAAATCATCTCCTCCAGCAAAACATCACCCCGTGGAGGAAGTCCTTTCAGCGGAGACAAAAATGAAAGTGTTTATTGGTTTGAAAAGATCCCTCTGTGTGCCAGAATCAGTGCAGGAGAGAATGGGAGTGTGAGTGCCTCTGGCAATGCCTTCGCAGGGCAGTTTGTCATCCCGGCACAAGAAGGAGCTGAGCAAACACAAATATTAAACTAATATTTTTGGCGCTTGGTGAATTTTGATTGTCAGCTCGCGGTGCCCGAGGCGGCAAACAGGAATGAGATGCTGCATCCTTAGGCTTTGTATTCATGGCTGAATTGATGCTCCTTTTCTATTTATTTATAAGTGTCTGTGTGTGACTCTGGGTGTTGCTATTTATTTATTATGTGTGAGGGGGAGATGCTAATGAGGGCCCAGCCGAGGCTGCCAAGTCAGGAGGTAAAACAGCAAAACAAACAGGGTTTGGTGCTCAGGATACCCAAATCTACACCCAGCTGATGATGTGGCAATCTTCTGCTCAAACATGAATGGAGAGAGGGCCAAGGATGTGCAGGATGGCTGGAACAGACTCCACATTTTCCAGATCTCTGCAGTTCAGTGTCAGAATCCTTCATCCCCCCGAGATGTGGGGCAGGAAAAAAGGAAAGCTGAGGAGTGGCTGATCACCAGAAGTCAAGGATAATTCTGAGGCTTTTGCACAGCTGTGGGACAGAAACCTGTCTTCTTCCTCCAGCTGTGCCCCAAACTCGTGCTGCCAGACTCGACTTTGAGGAGCTGGGGTGGTGTTTTTTTGGTTGGTTCGTTTTTTTTTCACTTGGACAGACACTGAGGAAAATAAACAAGGTTGTCAACCCATGACCCTTCTGCAAAGACGGGGCCACCTTTCGAGCTCCAAACAGTCCTGCTGCTGGTTGAGAGGCACTTTGTGGAGACTGTACCAATTATGTGGGATTTTTCTGAGTGTGGGAGCTGTTATTTTCTTGAGTGAGTGGGGAAGAGGCTGAGAGGTTTGAGAGCTGTCAGACAGCTTTGCAGGGAGCTGCAGTTAACCTGGAGTTCAACTGCACTCCCTGGGAATGCCAGGAGCCCAAGACAAGCTCTGTGTGTTGCAGCACGTTGGGCTTCAAAGAAGGAGCTTGTCCAGCACCAGGCTTGTTCATCTCCCAGGTCATCCTGAAGAGAAAATGCAAGAACCAAGCTCCTTCCTGCGGGGAGGTTCAAGAAAATTCCTGTGTTGTTCTCCTTGCTCAAAGCTGGGTAATAAAAAATAATAAAAAAAAAGGTCTGAATGATGAAGAGGAAAAAGAGGTTGTCTCTCTGTTTCTCTTCTCAGCTATCTTTGAGGGTGATTCACCCTCCCCAAATTCCTGGCAATTTCTCTCAGTGACCAGCAGCTCCAGCTTGTGTTTCTGACTCACAAACTGCTGGAAGCTTCTTCGGCTGAGTTCAGACCAACAAAGATGTAAGCACTGGGTTTGATCCTGCATGAAGTTGTTTTGTAGAGGGCAAGGGGCAAACCAAGAGGGGAAAAGCAGAGGATGTAGCGAGGAAAGAGGTAAAGATGAAGGAACAAGAGGTAAAACCCTAAAAAGGAAACCTGGATGTGGATTTTGAGCGATGGAGGAGAAAAAAAAAAATCCTCTGTTCCGAGGCCAAACAAATGAAACAAAATGATGAATGGTGCAAAACTCTGAGCTGTGGTTGGTTTCCTATTGTGGCAGTGATATTAGTAATAAAATCAATACCAGTACTTAGCTAGGCCTAATAACTACACAGATCAGATTGGATTAAATGGATATTACTCCTCCTAATAACCTGCTTTTGTTGCCATTGCACTCGAGGTAGGCACAGGTATTGTGGCTTTTAATTAAAGCAGGGGCTCCAGCACTTGGATTCACTTGTAGTCATAACTGGAAACGGCTGCTCCACACCCCAGCAATTAAACCTGTCCTGAAGGATCTTACAAATGAAAATAAAGGCAGATTCCATGGAGAATCCTCTGCCTGACAGCCTTGGCCCTGTGTGTGGCACGTGTGACAACCCAGTGCAAGGCACTGACGACCAAGGTAATTAAAACCGGGCTTGCCCTGAGCTTTGGACCCCTAAAACCCTCTCAAAATAGGCTTTGCAGTGATTTTTGGAGGTTCTGACAGCAGCTTCCAAGGCTCCATTTGATGCTGGAGCCCCTCCAGAGGTTTGTTGAAGAAGGCTGTGGTGAAATGTCTGCTTCCAGGTGAGGCAGGTCAGGCTGGGGGTCACCACCTCTGCCAGCTCAGGGTGAGCACTGTGCCCCACATCTGATCTTGGAAACCTTCCTGGCAAACCCCTGGCCTCAATCAATGCTCTTCCACGAGGAACAGCATATTTAAAAGCAAAAAGGCACGCTGGGGTTTATTGAATTTGTTCCAAACAGTTCTACATTCAATCACCCAGAAACTGTCTCCCTGCGGGCAACAATATCTTTTGCTAATGAGTGAATGGAATAGCAGGGCTTGTACTTCACAAGTTCTTTGCTCTGCCTCTGCACCTGCCCTTTGTTGGGGCTCCTCCCTCCTTTATTTTGGGTCTCTTTGGCTGCTTTGTGTCAATGAAATCATCAGCAAAGGGAGAGGAAGGAATAAACAAGGGGCGAGGTCACTTTGGGTGTGAAATGTGAAGGATGTTCACCCCAAATCCGGGCCCTCTGAGCTGCAGAAAGGGACTCTGGGTTGCTCTCCTGCTCTCCCAAGTGAGGGATCCCACACCAGGGAGGCTGGACCTGAGACTTCCCTGGGGTGCAGGGAATTCTGTCCTGAATTATCCATCTGCCCCAAATTATGCATCCAGCCCAAGCAGGGCTGGCTGGGGTTGCTTACCTTTGCACCAGGGCCAAGGCAGGCTCTTCTTCAGGAATCAGGACTGAAATACACAGGACTGCTGGATCCATGAGAAATTTTTTTTGGGGGGGCTGTTTTTTGCCACCCTTCTCATCCCAAATGTGTCCTGATCACTCATGTCCCCATTTTTCTGCAGACTTTGAATACCAGCCTCCCCACCAGCCAGGTCCTGTTTGTAGAGCTGTGGTCTGGAGCATATTTATTTCTTTGTTTTTGGGTGCATCTGCCTCGCTGCTTTGCAGGAGCTGATGGTCTTAGACTGGGCTGAAGAGGAGGAAAGTGCAATTCCAGTGCTCCCAGTGGTGCTGCCAGCCCCATCCAGCCCTGGTGAGTGAGGAGGGATCCTGGCTGTCACAGGCATGAATTAACTGGGGAAACTGGAGCAGCTCAAGTGACTTTCCCAGAGTCACTGGCACTTTTTGGCACAGGAGCAAGGTCCTGGGGTGACCATGGGGTCAGCAGGGGGAAGGCAGTGATGGTGTGGCAGGGAAGCTTTGGGGTTGCCAAATGTGCCCATTCCTGCACTTCTGTGTGAGCCAGGAATGCACCCTGGGGACAATCCCCTTGCCACCCTCTGCCTTCCCACCTGCAATCAGAGCAGATTTACAGCAAATTTTTCCTCCATCCCTGCCGAGCAAAGGGATCTCTGCTTCCTCTCCACCTAGCCCAAATCTTGCCCACCTGCTCTCCACCTCAAGCTTTGCTGCTCCTCCAAACATCCCAGCCCAAATCTTTGCTCGCTTTTGCCAGGGCAAAATCTCCCAGGAAAGCCAGGACAGACAGCCATCCCTGGCCCCTTGGGAGGTTTGAAACAGCAGAGGAGCAGGGGCTGGAATGACTCAAAGTCGACTCCTTTGTGCTCAGTACTTGGTTGGCTTTCTCTGGAGTTTGGGGAAATTTTTAATAGCGCTGGCTATTGATAATCTGTCACTGGGAATTTGCTCAGCCACTCACGGCACCAGCGCTAAAAATACAAGGTCCTGCTCCCCAGAGTGCCTGGAGACATCGAGGGAAAGCAAATTTGGAGAAGTGGGAAGGTCACAGGGAGATGTGGAGTTCCCAGGGGCACAGGCAGCTGAGAAGGCTGCTGGGGACAGGGGCAAGCAAGGCTTGTGGGGGACTTGGAGGAGAAAAGGGGGAAAAGTGTGGGTGTGTTGGAAGCTCCCTGCCTGTGCTGAAGGAGCAGAGTGATTTTGGGGTGCACCGTGTGACCTTGAGTCAGGACTTTTGGTGTCCTCTGCTCCCCTTTCCCAGAGGATGGGGAACACAAGGGGCTCTCAGATCCATGGGTGGAACCACAGAGATGCTGGTTTTGGTTATCAGGAGGAAGGCTAAAGGAAGATGCAGGTAAGAGCAGCCCCAGAGCTGAGAGAGATGCAGAAGGGCGTGCTCAGCCCTGTGTCCTCAGGCAGATGGGTGTTTGTAGCAGAATTCAAGAACAAAAACAGCCTTTAAGACAACACGGCCCTTGCTGCAAACTTAAAGTGGATTTTAGTCTCTGTTTTAGTGCCGGTTTTATTCCTGATGACCTCTGATGCAGCAGGCAGGCCTCCATCCCCTCCCACTGGTGCTGGGCTGTGTTCTCCTGGGTTTGTTTCTCCCCCTGCCCACGATAATGTCACGCTGAGCTGCCGAAGCCAGCTGCAGTTTTGACAGATGATGCACCAGTTCCCTCCGCTTCAGATCTGACATTTCCACCAGCACTAAACACACATGCTTACAAATTCTTAAAAGGGGAAGAGAAACCCCCCACCCCCCGCTGCTCTCTCCCGGTTTGGTTTGTTGGGGGTGGGCTTGTTTTTGTTTTTCTATGGAAGCCACTGTGTGTGACGCTCCTCACCCTGGTGGCAGTGCCACCCATGGCACCTTCATGCCATGGCTTTCCCCCCATAATCCAAGCAATCCAAGCCATCAGGCTGTCTCCTGTTTCTCTGTGGCTCTGGATTCAGCACACCAAACTCTGAATATTCCAGGGCTGTGCAGCTCCTTCCTCCTCTGCAGCCAAGGCAGTGGAAGGCAGTGGTCTGGGAAAGGAGATCCTCTGGAAGATGGGAGGGAAGGGTTAAACCCCAGAAGGGAGCCTGTACTGGAAGCTTGGTCTCCTGGCAGAGAAAGAAGAGGGGGAAAAGGTGGGGAGAGCTTTAAAACCACCAGCTGATATTCTCTGAGCTTTCATGCTTTCAGCAGGAGAAGCCGAGGGGAGTTTTCCCTTCCATGTGGATGGGAGCAGGATCAGGCTATTTATCTTTGATGAAATGCCAAGAAATGGTTGATTGTGTTCAGAAGCAGCAAAAGAGAGGTAATAAACAGTGCTTCCTGCTCTGAGGAATGAGCGAGGAGCCCAGATCTGATAACTGCCTGCACACATCCTGCCTTTTGAGCTGTGAGTGATGGGGCTCCAGCACCCACGGAGGGTCTGGGGCTGGAGAGCACACCGAGGTCTGGCTCTGCTGCCACCTGAGCAGCTGACTGAACTTGCCTTGGGATGTCACAAAAGATATTGTGTGGAGCTGCCTGATGCAACAACCCCACTGCCTTCCACTGAGTATTTTCCATTGAGAATTGGAAGTGCCTCATCAATCCAAAAATCCCATTATTGGCTTTTTTAAAAATAGTTTTTATTTTTTATTTTACTTATATTTTATGTGTTTTTTTGTTTGGTTTGTGGTTTGGTTTTTTTTGTTGTTGTTGTTGTTGTTGTTGTTGTTGTTGTTACAGAGCCAGGGGAGCAGCTCACCCTGCCTGTTTTCCAGCATCCTGGTTTTGCCTGCATAGGAAACACCAGCCCATGGCATTGCACAGGCAGTCAGGTAATATTTCCCTTCACCAATCACAAAAATTAATGCTGGCTCGGGACTAAGAGAGGAACAAAGCCAAAGGATTTGCTCTTTCTTGCCCCAGCAGTTACATCCAGCTCCACCTCTCAGACCTTTGGCATCACCTCCATGTCTCCCTCCCTACCTGGAATGTGTTGGAATTGATGGGAATCCCCGTCAGCCCTGGGGATGCCAAGGAAAAGGTCGGAGGTGCCAGCCCCACCCCCAGGAAAGGGACAGGGCGGTGACAGCAGCTCAGGTGACACCTCCTTGTTTTTTGGATCTGGGGGAAATGCGTTTGTTTGGGAGGTTTGAACAGAAGTGGCAACAGATGCACTGTGCAATAAAAAACACGAAAACCACTATTGTGCTTTCAGGAAGGGAGCAGAGAGGAGAAAAACTGCAGGCACTGGAGATAAACCCGGGCAGAACTGTGGAAAGGCAATATTTAATAGCTCACCAATCGCGTTTCCAAGGTGTGTTACCCCTGCAGCTGAATTAAATATTGATCTTTTTCTTTTGTTTGTTTAAAAAAAAAAGAAAAAAAGGCACAAAGCCAAGCATGTCCCATCACCAAAAATTTAAATGTTGGCTGCTGCCCCTCCTATTTCTCACCCCCTTCAGGCAGCCTGGGTTAGTTCTTGTTTAGCATCCCCTGGCAGCCTCTTCCCAATGGCTCTGCCCAGGGTTTGATCACCCCGCTGCTTCCTGGGCAAGGAAAATCGGGAATTTCTTCTGGAGCCTTTTCATTACAGGTGTGTTTTACCCTTCACAGCTGAATTTTTTACTGGTACAACTGCAAATCTAGAGAAACTCATGCAACTGAGGTAGGATGGAAAGATGCAGGAGGTAAAGGGGCAGTTCTGGGAGCTTCTCACACCAACTTCACCTCTAAAAGCTGTAATGGGGCCTTTTGACACTGCCTGAATACCACAAATGAAAATAACCATCCCTGAGTGATCCAGCTCTTTTGAGGAGGTATCAGCTTTAATAATTTTTAAATTTGTGCAAGGCAGCTTGGAATTACCTCCAAAGGGCTCTCTATAAAGCCAGACTGTACTGCATTTAATACACATGCTTTTAGCCCTTTCTTCCCTGATTTTCTTGGACTTTGATTGATATTTCTGTAGAGGACTTTATTTTTTTTCTCTCTTTAAGTGCCTGTGCTGGCTCACAAGTGACTCAGTACTTGATCAATATTGCTGGTGGCTGTTGGTGCAGCCACTGATGGGAAGCTGGAGGAGAATTATTCTGGTGAAAGCCTCCGAGAAAAATCAGTCAGAGGAGGTTGGTGAGTTTTTGCTTGGCTTGAATCCTCAGTGTTTTCAGAAATGGGGAGGGGAAACAGCTAGAAAAGAGATTTTGGAGAAGGCCAGAGGTATCTAAATACTCAATGGAGGGAATTTATAGTGACAAATTACATTATCAGCAACACCCCCTCCCCCCCAAAAAAAAGCTTATTTCCAATGTCTCTGCACTTGGCAGTGGGGAAAAGCCTGTAAGGACATTAAAAAAAGGCTTTTCTGGTTCAGCTGAAGAGCACTTCTGTGCTCACCACAAAGGCTGTCCTGACCTCCAACTGTTTTCCTCTCCAGGGAATCCTGGAGCCTGATGTGATTTCTCTGCCTAGTAACACCCAGCAGATTTTCTCCTCCCTGCCTCCCTCTGCGAGCCCACACAAATCTCTTCTTCCCCCAAGATGCAAAACGTGCAGAGCAGTGCTGTTGAAATTTGCAGATAGGCACGAGGTGTGTGTAGGGGGGGGGAGGGAGTCAAAACCTCCTTAAGGGTCAAATTTCCTTTTCTAGAACCAGTCTGGTTTGGGTTGGAAGGGACCTTAAGGACCACCTTGTTCTATCCACTGCCAGGGCAGGGACACCTTCCACTGGCCCAGGGTGCTCCAAGCCCTGTCCAGCCTGGCCTTGGGCACTGCCAGGGATGTGACTTTTACCTTGGAATGTGCTTTCCTTCCCTCCCACTGCAGCCCCATGCCACGGATGCTGTGCTACACACCCTGTGTGCCATCCATCTTCCCAGCTGTGCACTGTCACATCTTCCAGGAAGGGGCAGATTAAAAAAAATTGGTCTGGACAGGGGTTCTTTGTTAAACGGAAACTGTTTTAGTGGAAAAGCAGCAGCCTGTGTCCCTCACCGAGCACTTAGAGGGAATGTTTGTACATTTATGAGATGAGGAAAAGGTGTGGGGCCAAATTTTGGGGCAAAAAAAACCCAAACAAACCCTTGGCAGCACACGGCTGCAGTGGCCTGTGAGAATGTGTCACCCCCGGGGTAAAGGCAGCCCTGAGAAACCTGACAGCCCAGGTGAAAGCAGCCAGAAGTGACTTCTCCCACCCTCCTCAGGAGGGAAGATAAATGCCATCAGTCATCAGCTGTCACAGCTCACACAAGGCACATTTTTCTCTCCCCAGTGCTGAGCTGAAAGCGCTCTGGAGGGAGAAGGGAGAGCATGGGGAGGGCGAAGGGGAGCTGTGAATCCTAAACTCCTCCTGTCCCTTGGGTGGCTCTGTCAGTGCTGATAGAAAAATGTGAGTAAGGCTGGGGGAAACAAGGCCTGTGGCCATCTGAGGCAGCCAAAGCAGGGAGATAAATGGGTGCCAAAAAAAACCCATCCAAAAGTTATCCCAGCTGCTCCCAAGCAAGGTGGGGGAAAAGCAGAAAAGGGTTGGAGCAAGGGGAGGGGATGTGGAGCTGCTTCCCACCCAGCTTCCAGGTGGTTCAAAGCTAATGGTGAGGAACAATTCCTGCAAATCACTTAATTCCAGCCCCCAAAGCCAAGGAAATGGTTTCAGGGCAGTGCTGGGCAGGAGCAGGCAGGGATGGGGATATCCATCCCAAGAGCCAGCTGTGTTTCCTGGGAGCCAAATTCCCATTTGAGTGAGCCTGCCCTGCCCTGGGTTTCCATGGGAGATAAAATGCTGGGTCTCCTCTTCCCTGGAGCCCTGGTTCTTGCTGCTCAGTGTCCCTTGGCAGGGTGAGAGAAGGCGATTCTCATCTCAGCTCAATTCTGACATTTCCTTGGGGATCCCTGGCACCAAAACCTCTCCTGTGTATTCAGCAGCCTGAGGGGAGCCTTACCCATCACCTTGTCCAGTCTCTCCTGCAGCTCAGGCAGCCTCTTGCTGTCCATGGCATCCTGTAGGAAGGGATCTCCCACTGCAGAGTCCTCTGTTCCATGGGAAGAGGTGGAGTCACCATCCCTGGAAGAATTCCAAAGCTGTGTAGATGTGGCCCTTGAAGACAAGGGTTAGTGCTGGGACTTGATGATCCTGGAGGGCTTTTCCAACCTAAATTACTCTTTGAAGGATCATTTATCCCCTTCCAGCAGCATCCCCAAGCCGTGGGCTCCACCAAAATACTTCCACCCTGCTTTCAATTCACCCCAGGGAGAAAAGGACAAATCCTGCTGAATCCAGGATGGTTTTGGGCCATGCAGATAAAACTCCAGCACCAAACTCTGCCAGGAACACAGCCGGGGATGTAATTCCATGCAAATAACTTGCTAAGTCACTTGAGCTGCCCTCACCTCTGGAAAACCTCTCCTGAACCTGCTGTGACCCGCGATGTCCTCTGGTGAACCAGAAATTGGAAATCATTCCCCAGTTCAGAATTTGTTCTTGGGCTTGTTCTGCTCGACTGTTCTGCTCAATTTTAGGGATTCTCCAAGAGCCAATCCCTCAATTTTAGGGATTACCCAAGAGCCAATGCCTCAATTTTAGGGGTTTTCCAAGAGCCAATCCCTCAATTTTAGGGATTCTCCAAGAACGAATCTCTCAGTTTTAGGAATTCTCCAAGAGCCAATTCCTGATTTTAATCCCAATGCCAAGCTGGGCCTGGAAAGGGCTTGGAAAACAAGAAAGGAAGAAAGGATTTGATTCCCAGACCTACCTGGATCCTGTCAGGACAGTGGAAGTTTTCCTTATTTCCCCAGGAAACACCAAAAGTAAAACATGCTCCTAAAAATGGTTGGCATTCGAACTTCTCCACATCAAGGCAAATCCTGAATCCTCCTCCTTTTAGGGGGGAATTAATGAGCTGAGCTGTGCAGATTGGCAGCTCCTGCTCACAGAGAAGGGGTTTTTCCTTCCCCTTCCCAAGCATCCCACCAGTCAGTGGGGTGGGATGAGTCCTGGAAGCAGTGGACCCGTGGGATTACCAGATTTTTGGAGCATTTCCAAGCTTTGCCCCCACCCTGAGCAATTAAAGTTTGTGTAACACGTCGCTCTGAGGGAGAAAGGACCCAGGCAGGGAACTCAGATTTAATCTCCTTGCACTGAGTTCACACATAAATAATTACCTGGGGACTTGCAGCTTCGATCTGCCCCACTGACCAACCTCGGCCATGGCCTGGGAAACTCTCCCCAGTGAGGTGATTTGCATAAGATGAGCCAGAGGAGAGGTGCCAAGGAAAAGGATGATTTAATATATATATATATATATATATTTA
>VZTZ01015604.1:303693-320368 GCA_013400955.1 Drymodes brunneopygia | reverse complement strand
GATGCCTGATCTCCACCTGCAGAGGCTTCAGCCACACCACCAGGGCTGGGATTCCTCCAGCTGTGTCCCAGCCCTGCTCTAGAGGAGGCCTGTGGGGGCTGCTGGCAGCTCTGGGAGCTGCTGGTGGGTAGGAAATGTTGGATGTGGGTGCTCAGGTAGGAGATCCAGCAGCTCTGGAACACCTGTGAGGGCTGAGTGTCTGTCACAGAGAGCTTTTTATTACAGATAGTCCTTAATAATAATAATAATAATAATAATAATAATAATAATAATAATAATAATAATAATTTGCTGAGGTCTTTTCTCTGCTTTCAAGGGTTTGCATTTTGCTACAGTGAGCACCTTTTATTTTTCACCCTTAGGAATGGGAAAGGAAACCTTGCTCCTGATTCTTGGCACAGCATTCTCCAAAGTGCTCGTGCTCTGCCTTGCCCCCGTTTTATTTATGTTACAATCACAGCAGAGCTTTGCTTGGCAAAACTGAGAAAATAGCCAAGAAGAATACACACAACTGCCCAGGAGAGATAATCAGTTGTTAAAACACGCCTGCTGCTCTAATTGGAAAGGAAATGAAATTGGGTTTAAAGTGGAATTAACTGAGGGCTCCCTTATCCTGTCCATCTCCTGTGCTTGCCCAGCCCTTCTGGCCAAACAGGATGGAAATGGAAAAGGAGAGCTGATCTCTGAATCCCCCAGCCCTGGGCCTGAGCCAGGCAGAGCCATCCCCTGCAGTCTGCTCCTCCCAATGTCCCTCCAGCCTGGGCACCACCAGTCCCAGAGCTTCCTGCAGAGCTCGTGTTTCTCCGCTGCCTTGGGCTCATTTTTGGCCTCCAGGGAACAGACAGAAGTGGATGGGTTGTGCTTTAAGCTGTTAGAAATGATTTTTTGTTTGTTTGTTAAATGTGAGTTGATCCGGTTTGATATTCCTCCTGCTCCGAGGGAAGGGTTAAAAGGGTCATTGCTGCTGATATAATGGGAATAACTCCAACAGCCTCCTGTGACAGGAGGAGCACTCTGGCCCCCAAATCCATCCCCTTGAGGGTGGAAGGGTGGCATAGGCACTACTTTTCCCTTGGAAATTCATAGGATCACCAAATGGTTTGGGATGGAAGGGACCCTGAGGATCCTCTAGTTCCATTGGGGTTCCAACAGATCCCAGCCTCCTGCCTGGCTCTAAGGAGCTCCTTGCCCATAAATGAGCCAATTGCTGGATGGCTCAAAAATCCTACTGTCCACAACCTCTGTAATTTGTACTTCCACAAAACTGTCAGGGAAGCGAAATGCAATCAATGGCTCAGACCTCAAGGCTTCAATTTAATCTCTGCAAAGATTAATCTCTGGAGAGCCAAAGTTTTCTCTTGTTATCTCTTTTTTTTTTTTTTCAGTGCCACCAGAGCCCCATCCCATCAGGCTCAGGCAAAATCCTCAGGTAATTTCATACCTTTGCACTTGTCTCCTTCCTTTAAATAAAAGCCCCTCCTCATCCACAGGGTCAGGAGTACCAACAGATTCTGATTGAATTTGGTTCTCTGCTTGAGGGATTGGCAAAAATGAACAAGGGGATGATCTGGCATGGGGTGCCCAGATTTGCTGCGGCTGCCCCTGGACCCCTGGCAGTGCCCAAGGCCAGGCTGGACATTGGGGCTTGGAGCACCTGGGACAGTGGGAGGTGTCCCTGCCCGTGGGATCTTGTTTGGTTAAGCCCAGCCCTTGGATGCAGCATTGTGAAAGGAAATCTCATTCTCCAGGAGGCTTCTGTGCCCTCTCCCATCTGCAGAGCTGCAAGGAGTGCAGCAGCTGTGAGGTGGCTGAGCTGCACAGGTCTGTGGGTTTTTCACTTGTTCCTGGGTGTTTCCGTCTGTTGCCATCAGCTCGTGGGCCTTGCTCCCTTCCTGACCGTTTGTTGTGCTGATTGTTTGCCATGAAAATTTGGCCCTGAGCCAGGGAGAGAGGCAGCCTGTGAACCAGCTGGTACCTGGAGCTGCTCAGAGCACTGGGCTGATGCACTGATTATTTTGTGATGACTTGTTTTGATCCAGAGCCACGAAGAGGTGAAGGTTTGGCCTTTACCAGACTGGAACATCACTCCCCTTAAAAAAACCCCACAAACTCCACCAAAAAACCCCATGCTCTACTCATTGTCCCAAATGTTTGGCTCCTTCTTCAGGTCCTGTTCACACTGAAAAACCAGTGAATAACTGAGATGAGCTGAGACGTTATCCTGGATGATGGTCCACAGGAGATGGAGATTTTGGGGCTGCTCCGTGAGGGTGTTGACAGGAGGAAGCATCACTGATAACTCCTGATTTCATTACCTGGCTGGTGCCAGCTCTGAAAAGACCTGTGGTGTAAAAACTTGCTCTCAGAAAAATTGGGAGGCAAAAAATCCCCCAAAACAAAAAAACAACAAATTGTGCTGAAGAAAGGATACTGGGAATTGTGAGCAGCTTTTGGCTCTCCCTGTCACCCCCAGGGTGCTCCTGCCTCCCCCAGGTGCAGCTCTGGCAGGGGGGATGAGCTTCCCCCACCTCTCCCAGGTTTTTGGGGTGTCCATCTGGGAATTTGGCCTGCTCAGGACTCCTGCTGTGCAGAACATGGCACAGAGTCAGCCTGGGATCACAGTGCTGCTGGGTTAGAAAGGAGCAATAATTCATGTCTCTGTTCCTGGGTCACACTTGAAATTAATGAATGGCTGTGCAAAAGAAAAAAAAAAAAAAAAAAATTGGCCACTTTCCTTTTATTAATATGGTTTGGACTCTTTCTTTGCCCATGGGTGTCCGAGCACAGTTAGGTCATGTTCCAGGCTCTCTTCCAGCCTGAAGAAGACAAGGTTTTATTTTGTAATAAGGTGCTCTGCTCATCCCACAACTCCTGAAGCAGAGTCTTCAATGCAGGGGGGGGAAAGCAAAGACAGTGAGAGCACTGGTGTGACTGGGACATGGAAATCCATCACTGAGGGGCACAAAACTCCACACCAGCACTCACAGGGGTGTGGGGAAGCCATCCCAAAGCATGAAGCCTGCCTAGGCCTAGCTCTTCACTGCTCCTCAAGGGCCAAAGAGTGGGAGGCTGTGAGAGGGAGACTGGAGCCAAGCCCTGATGGAGGCACAGGGGTGAGAGGGGCTCAGAGCCCCCAGGTTTGGGTTCCAGCTGCATGAGAGGAGCAGGAGAGGTGGCATTTCTGTGAAGAGGGGTCTGGGGCAGGCACCATGCCAAGGAGGAGCTCTTTGTGAGCAGAGCAAGATTAAGTAGAGTTTGGAGGTTTTTCTTCTCTGGGGGCCCTTGAGGGATGTGTGTGTGTAAAAAGGGTTTTTTACAACCCCACAAAATCTGCTGGTTTGAGCATCACAACCTTCTTGCCACCCACCTCAGGCCTCTGCTCCCTCCCCAGCATCACCATCTCACCCAAATCTCAGTTTGGGGTGTCTGGGGGGGGTTTGGGTTTAAGGGTGGCTCCTCCTCCTGCCTCACCATGTTCCTGGGTGATGGTGGCAGCAAAACAAGAGGGGGGAAAACAGAAACCACCTACACAGGAGGGGAAAATAATCCAGCCCAGGGGAAGGGAAAAAACAACCCAACTTGCCCTCTCATAACAGAGAAGCCCTCCTCCCCTGGAAAGAAATAAAAGGCAGAGTGAAATGAAGGTAAATGCCAGAGGTTTAAGTACCGTGCTGCTGAGTGTGTTTTAAAGGTTACCTTTCAGGGGGCTGGAGAGAGAGAGACAGAAAGGGAAGGAGCTGCAGCACTTCCCCTTGCCAGGGCCACTCCAGCTCTTAATGGATTTTTATATCTTGGTCTGCTTTCTGTGACATTATTAAAATTGCTTATTTTTAATTTTTTTTCTCCCCCTTTCTTCACCTGGGGGAAGGGGTGGGAGAGGGGAGCAGGAGGACAAATTCAGTTGCCGTGGCAATGTCCAGCTGCACATCTGCACGGCTGATTTGGGAGCAGAAAGGAAGTTTGGGGTAGTTCTTGAAGAGGAGGGAGAGGAGCTGTGTCGAGGACAGAAGTCACAGGGTTTAATTACAGGCGTGGGGAGGTGACATTTCCAGTGCTTACCTGGTGAGGATGGAGAAATGAGGAGCCTGAAGGAAGGTAAACACCTGTGTGTAATGGGAATGCTGCATGGCAGAGCCCCCCTCCGAGGTCCAGCTAGCAAATCTCATCCCATTTCCTATCCAAAAACAAGCCCAAGCTCCTCTGGAAGGGCCCCTCCAAAGGCAGCAGTGGGGAAAGCAAAGTTCTGCTCTGTCTGAGGGGAGGGGAGGAGCCTTCCTGCCACCCCAAATCCAGGGACAGGGGAAAAGCTGTGCACTGAAGGTGTCTGGAAAGGAAAATCAGCAATCCTGATTTCCCCTTCCACTCCCCCAGCCTCAGGCTGGGTTTGCTGTCTTTAACTCAGTTTCCCTGACAGGAACTCTGTGCCCAGTGGTGCTGGGGATCCCTCGTGGCTGAATGAGCTCAGCATCACTCAGAGGAGCTGGCTGCCCCAAAAGTCCCATTTTCCCCTCCTGCCCAGCTTTCAACAAGGCTTTGTTACCTGCCTGGGTAAGGAGCTTACCCCTCATGCTCATGGCTACAGGAGGAAAAGCCCATTTTTAGGTTTCTGCATGGGATGAACAGGTCACACCAGGGCCAAACTTGGCTGGGCAGCAGCTTGGTGTCTGCTCTTTGGCAACAAGTGGGTTTATTTATCTCAGTTCTTAGAACGTGGTGATTTAGGGGTTTTTCTTGATTTGTTTGTTGTTTTGTCCTTCTGTCAGCTGTGACACGTGAGCCTACCCAGCGTTTTGGGTGAGCTCTGAGAACATTTCAGGTGAAATCTGAATTCCATCGGATTGCTCCTGTGCAGAAACCTTAAAGCACATCCCTGCATCAGGCACAGTCCAAATCAGGTGGAGACAACACCAGATTTTCATTTTATTAACTAATAAAATAACCTATTCTGCTTCCCTGTGCAGCTGAGGGACATCCAGGGCCGCTTGCTGGGAGCAGAGCAGTGCTGGAAACACAGATTTTTTTTTGCCAGGGCTGGCTGAGTGGGGATGTTCCATTTCCTGGAATTCATGGCAGCCTGGGCTCCTGGGGTGCTCGTGGGGAAGGATTTTGGGGTGCTCTGACTGCTGGGAGAGGGAGATGCCAAATCATGGAGCAAAAGTTCATGGAGAGGAGGCAAGAGACTCCAGCCCTGAGCTCAATTTTGGCCTCTCACAGCTCCTGCAGGGAGGGCTTTGTGTTAATCCCACAGGGGAGGAGAAAGGGAAGCCTGGGGTCCCTTCCAGCAGGAGATGGGGGCTGCAAAAGCCCCTCTCCCACCTGGCCACCAGCTTTCCTCCATGGAAAGGGCTCCAGCAGCAATCCCCCAGCTCTAATAAAATTAACCAAATCTTTCATCCAAACTTGGGGTGTTTTCTGTGTTTTTTTGGGTTTTTTTTCATTTTTGAGGGGTTTGTTTTTGGGTGGTTTTTTTGTTTGTTTGTTTGTTTTGCTGGGTTTTACCTCCAAGTGATTTTTTTATTGCTTATCCTCACGTTTATTTCGCTCTGATTTAACCAGAAAACCCCCACCATAAAAATAAACTGGGAACACCAGGAGGAAAGCAGCAAGACAAGCAGTTATTTGGAATATGTGGAGCTGCCACAAAAGTCATGGAGCAACTCAGCAGTGATACCATGGGAGAGGTATTAGCCTTTTTTTGGGGTTTTGGTTTTTTGTTGTTGTTGTTTTGGGGGGTTTTTTGTTTGTTTTTTGGGGGGTTTTTGTGGGGAGAGGGGTGGTTGTTGTTGTTGTTGTGGTTTTTGGTTTTTTTGGGGTTTTTTTGGCAAGAGCAGGATTTGACATCCTCCCTGAAGGAAAGAACCAGCACCTACTTGGGTTTGCTCATGGGGTGGCAGCGAAGGAGAAAGGATGGGCTCTCCAAAAGGGGAGAAACCCACAGGTTACCCCCTCCTGAGCTGATTTGCTGTGTGCCAGTGTAGATATTTAGGCTGGGATTAATTTCCTGTGCCTCCCAGCAGCCCAGGGGGGCACCCCAGAGAGCCAGGCCAGCCCTGCAGGGTCCCCAGTGCCCACAGTGACAGCTCATTGTGGCCAGAACTCGTGTTTCTGTTGCTCTGGGTGATGATGGGAGGGGGGCAAAGCCACGGGAGCGAGGCAGAGATGCAGATTTAATTGGATCATTCTCACTGAAGCTCATCCAGCCAGAACCCCACCTGCATCTCCCCTTTATTTTGCATCTTAACGAGGGCTGAGTGCCGGGGAGGGGCTGGGAGGGGGTGAGGGGTGACTGAACCTGGCAGTGCCACTTGCAGCTCTTCTCAGGGGGCTGGAGGATGGAGCTGGGTGTTGGTGCTCCCATCCAGCAGCCCTTGGGGTGCTCACACCCGGGCTTGGAGCAGAATGCAGATGTTGAGGGGCTTGGGCAGCTTTGGTGCCATCAGGAGCAGGCACTGTGCAGCAGCAGGAGAGGAATGATGGGGTGTTGGAACTGCCATCAGAGTGAATAAACAGTGAATATTTTGCCTTTTTCCTTGCACTTGACCAATGAGTAACAAAGCAGAGCAGTGGGAGCAGAATCAAAGAATCGTTCAGGTTGAAAAAAGGACCTTTGCGATCCTCGAGTCCAAGCCAGCACTGCCAGGCTGTCCCCAGGTGCCACATCCACGTGACTTTTACATCCCTGCAGGGATGGGGGGTCCAGCTCTCCTCTGGCAGCTGGGCCACTGTTTGATGACCCTTTCCATGAAGAATTTTTTCCCTAATATCCAGTCTAAGCCTCCCCTGGCACAGCTTGAGGCCCTTTCCCCTTGTCCTGTCCCTGTTCCCTGGCAGCACAGCCCGACCCCCCCTGGCTGCCCCCTCCTGTCAGGGACTTGTGCAGAGCCACAAGGCCCCCCCTGAGCCTCCTTTTCTCCAGGCTCAGCCCCTTTCCCAGCTCCCTCAGCCTCTCCTGGGGCTCCAGCCCCTTCCCCAGCTCCTTTCCCTTCCCTGGACACGATCCAGCCCCTCCGTGTCTGTCTTGAAATGAGGAACAACTGAAAATACCTGGACCTGCCTATTTTGCACTTCTACCTGTCCAAACCAGCCTGAGTGGATGGATCTCCTTCTCCCCAGGCCAGGCTGGGCACAGACATCAAGCTGAGTGGGAAAGATCTGCACGAGGCAGTCACAGGAACAGGCTTAAAAAGTAAAAAAAAATTATCACTGGAAATTTCTGGAGCATTTCCCACCCCAGACAAGCTGACCTTCAGCTGGTCAAGCTCCATCCCCCAATTTTAACAGCTCAGTGCAAACACAAGGTGGCTGCTCCTGGAAACTCTGAGCCATCCCCCCAAGCCTGGAGAGAAACTCATGCTGCCCTTGTCCCTCCGAGGAGGTTTCATTCCAAGAGCATTATTTATCTCAGGAGCATCACTCTGTTCTCTGGGAGGTCACCCTCTGCTCTGACCCTCAGGAAACACATCCTGAAGGATGTCACTTGCTGGGGGAGCAGAAATGTGTTTGTCTGGGACGCTGCAGAGTCAGGCTGAGGAATCCAGCCCCAGGAAGATCTCCAGTTCTCCCCAGCAGTCCTGAAAACATGGAGAAAGCTGCTGTAGGACCCACTTCTGCCACAGGACTGTGGATATTTTCCACCTCAGAGGGGGAAAACCGGAATAAGAAGCTGATAATCTCCAATTCTCAGAATTACTGTGGGTAGTGAATTGGCAGCAGTGAGTGGAGGCAGGTGGCTCAGAAGGAGGCCCAGGGAGCATCCCTCTCCCTCAGCCTGCTCATGGCTTGGCTCAGAGCAGCCTCTCCCAGGTGTCCTTTAGCCAGGGAGGACCTCTCACAATGCCAGCAGGCTTTGCCAGCTTTGGGGCTGCTCTAAAGATAATTACAATTAATGGGCTCTTGCAGCCTGGCTCCGTGCAGGGCTCAGAGGTCACTTCTGCAGGAGCTGCACAGCTCAGGCTGAGAAGGAGCATTTCAAATCCTCGAGGTCCCCAATCCAGATGTGGATTTTAGCCAAGGATTAGGGTTGGAATCAGACCCTGGGGACCCCTCAGCAACACCCACCTGCTCCACACACACAGACTCCATTCCAAACCAGGCACCTCCAGCCCCCACAGAGAGATGTCAGGAGCTCCAAAACTCCTGAGTGGTTTTCATCTTGTGAGTCCAAATTCCAGCAGCTGCCACCCCCCTATGCTTCTCCCCTTCACCCAGCCTGGGGCTGTGGGTGCAGATGGAGACCTTGAGCCCCATTTCAGCATGTGGGGATGGAAACAATGAGAACAGCATTAAAGAGAGCTGGAGAGGGCCTTTGGAAAAGGACATGGAGTGACAGGAGGAGGGGGGATGGTTCACATGGACAGAGGGCAGGGTTAGATGGGATTTTAGGAAGAAACCCTTCCCTGTGAGGAACTGGTATTGAACTCCCAGAGCAGCTGGGGCTGCCCTATCTTTGGAAGTGTCCAAGGCCAGGCTGGATGGAACCTGGAGCACCCTGGGACAGTGGAAGGTGTCCCTGCCATGGGAACAAGTTGATCTTGCAGCTCCTTCCAAGCCAAGCCATTCTGTGATTCCACGGCTCCAGCCAGGAAGAAGAGCAGGAAATGCAGCTCTGGACTCACCACAAACAGAAATGCACTGGGATGTGTGGCTGGAGACCCCAGGCCCTGCAGCTGTGACCTTCCCAAAGCCAGCCTGCCTGGCAGGTCCCCCTGCAGCCCCTGGTGCTGCTGGCAGGTGAGGTGCAGGAGGGCTGTGGGCTGTGTCACTCATCAGAGGATGTTCCCAGCGCACCCTGGGACAGTACATTGTTGGCAGGGACACACATTGTTAGCAGGGCCAGGCTGAATCAAGGAAAACAAGTGAGATGACACCCAGAGATCAGTAATTCCTCCCCCTCACTCATAACTCTGTCAGCCCTTTCAGCTGGATTGTCAAAATATGTTTGTCACAGAACAATTCCTGCTCTTCCTTTATTTTCTATGATTATTATTTTTTCCTTTCTTTCTGATGCCGGCTGAACTCATCCTTTTGGAACAAAACCCAATATTCATTTCCTCTCTGGGCAGTTGATTTTATTATTGGCTCACCTGCTCCAGCAGTTGAAAAGCTATGAGAGTGACTGGGTCTTCAAAATTAAATTCTGCTGGATTTTTTTTTTTTTGGTCTTTTCCCCAGCCTCACGTATTCCATGACTGCAGGTCACTGGCAGGGATTTGAAGATGTACTTGGCAAAGGTACTTTCTGTCTGGGACAGGGATGAGCGAAACAGGAAGCCTGTTTCTCCCTAAATCAGCATCTTTCCAAATGTTCCAGAGCAGGACAGGCTTTGCTTGTGCCTTGCTCATCTTTTCCCGGGGATGAAGTGGAGCTGTGGGCAGTCACTGATGTTCTGTTGGGAAAATGAAGCTAAAAGAGGAAAATGTGGGATACTTTGAGGGTTTTTGGAGGGGGGGAAAGCTCCAGCTCACCTTCAGCTCAGCAGGTAGCTGGGAGCCCTGCCAGGCTGGGAAGGAGTTGGGATGATGTTTGGTCCTGGAATTCTTCCCAGGTTCCCCAATTCCTGCCATGGCAGGATGGATTTTGCTGCTTCAGGGACTGAAGGAGGCCAGGATGAGTTCTGCATTCCACTGCCAGCTTTGCTTATTTTAGCTATTTCTCCTCCCTGCTGGGAGAAGGGAAAGATCTTGGGATGGGGAGGGATCCAAATGTCCCATCGCATCGCTAGGATGGGCTCTCCCCATCCACACCCAAACTGCTCCAAGGGCTGCCTGGAGAGCTGGGAGAAGGTCTGGGAAACTCCACTGCTGAATGAAATCCCTCACCTTTCTGTGGGCAGGTGATGTCATCCCCATCCTGCAGCCCGAGGGCAGGAGCAGAGCCCTAATCTCTGTCGACACCAGCTTTCACCAGCTGCTGTTTTTACTGGAAGGAATATTTTTAGCCTGGCAAGGCATTGCCCTGGGAAGCTGAGAAGCTGATTCCTGCAGGCAGCCGTGCCTCGGTCTGTCACAGCAGGCACAGGGGAATCTCCAAGGAGCAGCCCAGCGAGGCAGGGATGGCACCAGCAGCATCCCAGTGCAGCCCAGATGGATCCAGACCTGCCTGGGGCAAGGCTGGACACGTGTTAGAACACGAAAATCAATCACAGCCGAAAATGAGAGTGAAGGGAAGTGTGAAGAAAACCCGGTGGGTGTCAGACAAACCCCCCTGAACCTGCCCTGAGGGGTTTCCCAAATGGATAACACCCAGTGAGGGGGCTGCTCTGGGGTGCTCCCGTGGATTACTGCCCTGGAAAATGGGAGCTGGGGGTGCTGGATGGTGCTGCCACTGCTCCCGAGCTGCCAGGGAATTCCTCACTGGGACTGGGGCATCCACAGGTGAGGAGGGCCAGGGAATTCCTCACTGGGATTGGGGATCCACAGGTGAGGAGGGCCAGGGAATTCCTCACTGGCATCGGGGACCCACAGGTGAGGAGGGCCAGGTGCCCACCCTTCCCCCAGGCTGGCATTTCCCCTGTGATCCTCCTGATAAGGCAGGGGCTGGAGGATGAGGAGCAGCATGAGCTGTTATCTGCAGCTCGGCCGCAGCAGGGTCAGGAGCTGGCAGACACTAATTAGCAGCTGCAATCAAGGAGTGGGCAGGAGCAGCCTCGTTAGTGGGGCTGGGATGGCCTGGCCTGAGCTGCCAGCCCCGCTCTGGGCTGTGCTGCTGTGCCTGCTCACCCGGAGCTGGCTCCCAGCGTAGATTGGCACCCAGAAGAAGAGGATAACCCCCAGTGGAGTGCATGCATCACCTGGATTTGGGGGTGAGGAGGATGCCAGAGGATGTCTGGCTGCCTGGGAAAACCTCTCTGCCCTGGCATCTGCACTGGCAGGAAAAGCAAAGCAGTTGCTGCCTTTGTGCTGGTGTTTTATCAAACCCCCAGCACCATCCCCCTGCTAAATAAATCTAAATAAATAAACTAAATGAACACCTCCAGCCTCCCAATATCAGCACTCCCAGCCTCCCATACACCCTGCAGAGACCTTGGCTGTGCTGCCCAAAGCAGCAGCAGCCGGGACAGGGAGTGAAGATGGGCTGGAGGACGGAGCTGGGACTCAGAGCACGCTGGAGCAGGTGATTATTTTATCCTTTTGGGGACAGGAGGAAGCAATTGCCATGTGGCACTGGCTGGCTTTACCTGGAGGGTGCAGCTGATGAATAGGAGTGTTTTACTTGCCGCAGGCTGAGCCACACAAAGCTCAGGAGAGTTTTTTCCTGAGCTGCTCCATTAACACAAACAGACAGCAATGCGAGCTGCTGACACCGGGGTTAATTAAATCCATCTCTCCATCAATTCTTATTCAGCTATTATCGATGGTCATTAGATCAGCGACAAAGTGACAAGCAAACAGTAATAGACTCATCTTAACCCTTGTGGTGCTGGGCGAGGGGAGGTGGTGCAGGTGAGTGGGGAGGTGGCTTCTCTGCTCAGATTCTGTCTGCTCTCCCTTAGAGCATCCCACCTGCATCTGAATGAGTCCTCTTGGCAGGGCAGGTCACCAGCCCCGTTCTTCCAGCAGGGAGGCTGTGCCTGTGTCCCTCTCTCTCCTTTTCCCACAGCTGCATGGCCCAAGGTCATACAGCCCCAGAGGGGTTTGGGCTGGAAGGGACTTTAGGGATCATCTTGTTCCATCTCCCTGCCATGGGCAGGGACACCTTCCCACTGTCCCAGGCTGCTCCAAGCCTGTCCAGCCTGGCCTGGGACACTGCCAGGGATCCAGGGGCAGCCACAGCTTCTCTGGGCACCCTGTGCCACGTCCCCAGAGGAGCTGCACTGCTCCTCAGGGATGCTGGGGACAGCAGATGCAGCCGGTGACACAAAGGCTGAAAGCAGCAAGATCCCACTGCCATGGCACAGAGAGGGCAGGATGCTCTGGGGCAGCTGCATCTTTGTGTTGGTTCCCCTGGTCACAAAAATCCTCCTGGTCACAAAAATCCCCCTGGTCACAAAGTCCCCCTGGTCACAAAGCTGCCCCAAACTGCCGGGCAGAGCAATGGGGCGATGCCACCCTCAGCACCTGAGCAACCAAACAAAGCATGGAATAAAAACCCGGGGTAACTCCCCCCGTGGAAGGCCTGAGAGGAATCAGGGAATATTCAGCTCCCAGAGCAGCTCCTTCCTGCAGAAGGCAGAGCTGCTCCCCCCCTGCCCCCACGCCCGTGTCCTGCAGGCCCTTCCAGTGCCACTGACACTTTCCCAGTCAGGCTGGTGGGGAAAAGCCGCGGCTGCTGCTCTCCTCCCTCTGCCCCTCTGATTAACAGCTCAAACGAGAGCTGAAGGCTGCCCGAGGGCTGCAATACATTTCCACACTGCCGCAGCCAACGAGGCAATGTCCAGCTCCCTTCAAGGTCACTCACAACCTTCAAGTGACTTTCTGGCGCTTGTGTCCCGTGGTTTTAGCTCCTGGAGTGAAGAGATGGGGTCTCTCTGGGAGGGCTGGGGCTGGGGTTTGATGCTGGCTCACGTGATGACGGGTTGTGAAATGCCAGCAGCAAAATAAACACGTAATTCTGTGCAGGTAAATAACTCGTATAGGATTTTTGTCTGCTTGTAAATCATGGGATCACTGAGTGGTTTGGATTGGAAGGGACCTCAAAGATCATTTAATTCCAAGCCCCTGCCATGGGCAGGGACAGCTTCCACTCTCACAGGTTGTTCCAAGCCCTGTCCAGCCTGGCCTTGGATGCTTCCAGGGATGGGGCATCTTCCACCCCTCTGTGCCTGTGTTTTACCACCCTCACTGTAAAAATCTCCTTACCTGTATGTAAGGTGACAGCCTTACATACAATAAATACATTTGAAAAATACATTTGTTTCCACTTTCCTCCCCCTCACAATCCCCCTTGTTCTTGTGCTGTTGGAATTGATGTGGCCGTGGTTGGTTGGGAAGTGATTTTCTGGAGAAGAAGCCTGAAATCCCCCCTTCCTTCCAACCTCTGGTGCAAGGACAAGGAACCTGAGTGCTGGCACCACCTGCTCTGGCAGGGAGAGTGTGTGTTCCTGCAGGATTGCCCGGGATTCCTGGAGACAGTCAATGGCTCCGTGCTGGTTCATCGCTCTCCAGGACACGCTGCTGCTGCTGCTCCGTCACTGTTTGTGCGGGGTTCAGAGATCCCGGCGTGTGCTGCAAATAACTTCCTTTGTGTGGCTCTTTACAGCGGCTTTTAACACCTGCAGAAGCTGCGACGTGCTCGAGAGCTGGTGTGGAAACAATTTATGAGCTGGTGAGCGCACATTAGGGAAAGGAAGAGGTGTCAGCGTGCGAGCAGGGGACAAACGCTGCTGAGCAAAGCCCGAGCCCGTCCCGCTCGGGGAAGGGACCGCGGCTCTGCTCAGCAGCTCAAACCTCACACGTGTCCCTCCCCTCCCCAAAAGGGAAATAATTGCCATATTCATTTGTGGAGGGGAATAATTACTTCGCTTATGACACAAAGTCAATTTTTGTCCCGAACCAGAGGGAGCCCTGCAGTGACAGACAGAGGGAATTTCAAGGAGAGCAAAAATCAGCCTGGCGTTTGTATCCTCGATTAAAGGCGAGAAGGAGCCAGTGGTGAGATGTGGGGGGGTTCTTTTTCCCCTCTCCCTCTGTTTTGTTTTTTTTTTTTGCATATCAAATCAGACAACAGCTCAAATGTTCTGGCTCCTCCAGGTCAGGCTGGGGGGGAGAGGAAAGGTCTCCTTTAACTTCGTTAGCCACGCTGAAATCAAAAGATAACTGCTGCAAAAGCTCTTCCCTCATTTCCTGGCAGCTGGGCAAGGACTGATGGGGAGATTGGGGCAACCTGTTGGTCATTTAGTGGGGCCAGGAGAGGCACAGACAAGTGCTTAACACAGCTGAAACTGTCTATAGGCATTGAAAAGAAAAAGGTTTTTTAAAAGGGGCCAGCATGCTGTGGGGGGTGGTGTTTGGTGCCAGGAATGTGGAAAATGGGAGTCCTGGGTGAGGGGGAGAGGGCAGCTGGCATCCTGCAATGGGAGCACGGGTGTTCTGATGGGTAAATGATAAACTGGAGCCTCTGGAACGGCTGCTGGGCTCTGGGGTGGCTCAGCTGAGTGCTCAGCATCTCTCTGCCAAAGGCGTCCCGGGCTCCAGCCGGGCTCCCCTCCGCAGCCACTCCCGTGGGAAGGGAAGGGAAGGGGAGCTGGGGGCAGTGCTGGCTCGCCCCGAGCAGAGGGAAGGGGATGTCTGCACGGGCTAATTGATAGCTCCTAAATTGTGTGGAGAAAAGAGGCAGCGGGAATGGTTGGTTGTGTAAACATATCTGCTTTTCCCCATCTGCACCACAATGATTGAAGCCGGTGTCAGGGGTGATCTGTGATAGAAAATTGATGAAACTTTGATGCCAGGGGATGAATATTTCAGGAGGAGCTGTATGGGTTGTACAGGGCTTTTCTTAAGTCTTTCACCACTGTTGGGTAACCTTGAGAGGGGTGTTTAGGAGTGGCAATGGGAGCAGGGAGCCCAAGGGGGTCAGGGGTGTGACATCCCAGAGTGAGGCTCTGCACATCCCTTGGGATGGGGCTGTCCAGCTCAGCCAGCACCACAGGGAGTGCCATGGGATCACAGAATGGGTTTGGCTTGGAAGGGACCTCACACACCATCTACTTCCAACCCAAACACCCTTAAGGGCCTCCATATGGAGGAATTTTCCTGCCTCCAAAACCAAGTGCAGAAAGTGAAGATCAGCCCTGGCTCCATCCCCCTCCCTGCAACCCTCAGGCCATCCCCAGCCTGTTTACCCTGGGCACTGCCTACAAGCACTTCCCAAGCCTCACAGACTTGGGCACAGCACCCTCAGAATAACGGAGAACAGGTTTGCAAAGCTGTTTTTTTTCTCCTCCAGGTTGACTTTTAAGCATCAGCACCTGGCTTCAGCAGGGAGGCTGTCCTTGTTCGAGGGATCTGAGCTGGAAGCTGGGGCCAGGCTGGGAACAGCCAGCCCAATCCATGGGCATTTGCACCACGGGGGAAGCTGGGAGCAGCTCCCAGCCTGGTGAGTGGAAAAGTCCTGCTGGCTGGTAGCTATTTTGAGGTGAGGCATTAATTGAGGACCAGAGGGAAAACAATAAAGCCACCCCCGAAATAGAAGCTGTCAAAATGTTGTTGCTAGGAGTGAAGCCCAGCCTGATTTATGATATTTTTTTCCTGTTGCAGAGCTTGAAAGCAGCTGTGAGGGGGCCCAGGTTTGGGGGTTTCTCTGCTCCCACCAAGCCCAAACTTCCCAAAGTTTTCCCCTGTGCCCAGAGCCGGCACCGGGCAGGCAGCGACAGCCGGGCATGGTCGGGGCTGATGCTTTTCCCTGACATTTACAAGATGCCTTCAGGGCCCTCTGCATTTGCTGCTCCAAAGATTTGCTTGTTTATATTGGAAATTAGCAGCGTTCAAGGTTTTTTTTTATTGAAAAAGCCTCTAAGAAAAAGTTTGGGTTTTTTTTTTTTTTTCACATGGAGGGAGAATCACTTGGAGGATGGAGGTTCGGCAGGGTTTTGCATCCAGGATGGGGAGAGAGAGGAGGGGTTTTTAAGGAGTTGTTTTGATGTTTCATGTACAAAAGCAGTGGTGTAGCATTGGGAGTGTGGTTCTGCGAGCAGGACCTCCTGCTGCATCCATCTGGAATGCCAGCCTGGGGCTGGGAGCTGGCAAGGGTCAGCATCCCGACAGGACTGACAGAACTGACTTCTCCCAGCAGCCCCAAGTAGGAGCAGGGTGGTTTGTGCTTCTCCCAGCCCGCCTTGCCTCTCCATAAACAGCATTTCATCCAAAGAAGCAGGGTGAGCACAAGTGAGGAGAGAAAGGGAGGAAAAAGCCTGCTCTGCTCCCTGTCCCACCCCTCGCTGGGTGCCTGTGGTGCTGCTGGTGTCAGAGCCCCTCCTGCAGAGTCCTGGGCTGTTCCCATGCCACGATTTCCAAGGACCCCTCAGGAGAAGCATTTTCCTGCCACCAGTGTTACCTCCCAGCACTTGCCATCTTTATTTTTCCCCCATGCAGAAAGCTGCAAACCGAGACCCCGAGGCGCCTGCCTAGCGCCAAGACAGCTCTGCCTTCTCTCTTTTAAAGATATATTTTCCATTTTGCAGTGTTCAAACACCATCTGCTGTTTTGCACGGCGGTGCTTTCACAGGAGGGGAGCGTTTTTAGGTGTAAATTGTTCTTTAAAGTACATATTGACAGTGCTGGAGGCTGGAGAGGCTGGAAAAACCCTGTAGGAAGTACCACAAACCTGGTCTCTAGTGGCTACCCTCACTGTGGGGCGACTTTAGGGTTAGGTGGGATAATGGGGATTGTTTTCTTTGAAGGAGGACCTGGCACAGGTTGCCCAGAGAAGCTGTGGATCCCTGGCAGTGTCCAAGGCCAGGTTGGACAGGACTTGGAGCCACCTGGGACAGTGAAAGATGTCCCTGCCCATGGCAGTGAAGTTGGAATGGCTCTGTAAGGTCCCTTCCAGCACAAGCCTTGTAGGATTCTATGAATCAGGACCAGCCTCACCCCAAAACTCCCCCTTGGGTTTATATAATTGACAATGCTGCCTGTGATGTGTAACTTCTGGAAGATCAGGGTTGTTCAGAGCAACAAGGCTTTGTTTCAGAGGGAAACTCTTGGCAAAAAACAGGATAATAATGATACCTCCCCCCCCC
>VZTZ01015604.1:279666-303659 GCA_013400955.1 Drymodes brunneopygia | reverse complement strand
CAGTTAATCCTCTGTCTCTCTTTCAAGGCAAGGAAAGCAACAGCAAATAACTGGTGGAGAAACTCAGTCTCTGATCTGTAGCACTTAAACCAAACCTGATTAAAGTACCTGCAGCAGGCGTGTGGCTGCTCTGCTGCTCCCTGTTCCAGTGTCCCTGGGATGTGGTGACACCATCCCAGCACTAACTGCGTGCCTCACTGCCAGCTATCACCTGATTTATTTCAGGAGCTGTAATTCATGTCGGGCCAAGTGGCCCAATTGCACCAAGGTCAGGGAGTGGCTCCTACAAAAAGCGTGAGAGTCGGAGGCGGGCGGGGCAGCACCCTCTCCAAAGAAATCCTCCCGGATGCCTGCGTGGCCCAGGCTCAGGCACGCTCCACACGCCAGCCCCAGCCAAGTGCAGGGAAGCAAACGATGGTTTGCACATGTGAGTTTTATTTTTTTCCTCCCCTTTTTCTAATTTTTTTTTTTTTTTGCTGCTGTTCCAGGTTCTTGCTGGCAACAACAGCCGTTGTGTTTTGACGAGTTAATAAACATCTCCCCCAGGAGCCAGGGAGCTCCAGCATGCTCTGCTTCACCGTGTTTTACGTCTGGCTAACAGAGTTTGCCGAGCAAGAGGTGTTTTGCTAATCTGAGAACTCAGTGGCTCACGTTTCCCACCTCTCCCTGGAGCTGCTGTGCTTCCCTGCTGACACTGTGATGCTTCTGTTATCTCCTGGAGGGCAACCCATCCCCTCCCAGCCCTCTCTGCCACCCCCAATCCCAAGTTATCACTTGGATCCCGTGCCTTGGAGCTCCTTATCAGCCTTGGAAGTTGAGATACCAGTGTTCCTCCTGCTCTGGGACCTGTGTGCTCCCCTGGTGCAGGATTCCTGTGCTGATAGGATTCCCTTCACTGCTGGAAGGGCCACCAAAAGCACCACCCACTGCTGCTGAATGCCAGGGCCCTGCACTGCTGGCACAGCAGCACCTCCATCATTGCTCCACTAGCACAGAGCCCCACAACCTGTGGGTTTCATCAGACCAAAATCCAAGACTTCTTCATCATTTTCAGACCAGCGTGTGATGGAGGCCTTGGAAACCTGAAGAGCAGGGACAGATGGACACTGCTCCAGCACCTGCTGTCACTGGGCTGCCCCTCAGGGCTGCATCCACCGGGAGGGGGCTGCTGCCTTCGTGCCTTTTGGCAAGAAGAGACGAGTCCTTGGAAGTGGCACGAGGCAGCCCTGGCGTGGTCCACAGAGCCAAATTGCCAACTCCGACTTGTAGAACATTATTGCTCGTGAATTATGGATGGTTATTGCACCTCCTGGATGATAAATTATTGAGCTGACAGGCAGGATGGAGAGAGAGGAGCAGGGGCCGTGCTTGTGGCAGCCGGGTCTGGAGTGTGGAGTCTTTGCAGGGAGTGGGGGGTGTTTGCTGCCCCTTCCCTCCCTCAGCAAGAGCATCTCGGCCTGAAGCTGTGGGAGCAGCAGAGCCCTGCTCACCCTGTCACAGCCAGCCCAGCTGGGAGGGCAGCCCCGCCCAAAAATCCCTGGGCAGGGATCCTGGAGGGTCCCTGCACTGGGATGTAGACAGAAATTCTGAAATCCCCTCTCTGCCTATCCTGTAGCATCATCATGAGCACTTCTGAGCCCCGTAACCTCTCCTTGCCCTCAGGGGGATTTGGGGCATGGTTTCTTTAGGTTTATTCAGGTGATTAGGTGCTATTTATCTCCCGGGCTGTGCTGGTGCTCCTGGCAGGGCACGGCAGCTCTGCTCAGCCCCTTGTCCCACACGTGCTGCCGGCAGCCTCGGGCTTTGGGGACTGCCTGAGGTGGCTGCTCCATCATGTTTAACAGACCTTGACAGACCCGCGTGCCCCGCGAGTTTGCCTAAATGCTTTCTGGGGGCCACTTAGGCTGCAGGTCTCCATGGCACCCTGTGGCAACGAGTTCCATAATTCAATCACGGGTGGCGTGGACAAAGCGCCGGCTTTTGTTTGTCCCTAAATCTGCTGCCCCATAACTCGATTTGGACACTCCTGGTTCCTCTGCTGGGAGAAATGGGGAATTATCACTGCCTCTGCACCTGCTCCACGGCACTGGTGCTTTCATACCGTCCTGCTGTGACTTTTCTTTCCCTCTCCCTTATTCATCCCTCCCGGCAATTCCCAGCTTCCCTGCTTCGCACGGAGGATGGCGGTGGGAAGGTCCCTGCTTTGCTTCGTGGCTGTGCTGATCTCCCTTCTCCCCCGCTCTCTCTTCTCTTCCAGATGCTCGGGAGGCACCGCTGACTCTACTCCAGATGCCGACAGCTCCCTCTGGAGCAAACCCTGGTCTCAGTGAAAACCCCCAAGGCGTTTCCTGGTGGTTTGGGGTGCTCGCTGCTTCCCGATGGTTCCCCGTGGAGCAGTTCCCAGCCCCTCACATGGGAAAGGGTTCATAAGGTGGATTTTGGTCACCTTGGGAATCACCAGCTCCTAAGCAGGCTTCCCTGGCCCCGGGGGTGGAGCAGCTTTCACCTCCATCCTCCTGCGGGACACAGATTCTGTGCAGCAGCACCCCAGGTGGAGGACAGAGGTGACACGAGGGTCCCAGGGGACACAGGAGGAGGAGGGGGGGTTGTGTCTGTCTCTCCCCACGCCCAGCAGGATTTCCATCACATCTCCAGCTGAAGCCAAGGAGATTCTGGAGTGGGGAGAAAGTGAAGCGCTCTCCCTAATCGAATCACACGCCAGTGTCACTCGTAAAGCTCTGCAAAGCAGAAAGGACTCGGGAGCCACTGAACCACGAACCCCAGCTCCCTCCCCAGTGCCTCCGTGGAGATCCTGCCTCTCCTCTCCATCTCCTGCCCGTGAGCTCAGTCTGGGAGGGAGCCAGGACTCAAATGGGCAGGGAATCACTGAGTCATTGAATGGTTTGGGTTGGAAGGGACTCTAAGGATCACCTTGTCCCCACCAAGTGCCATGGACAGGGACACCTTCCACTGGCCCAGGCTGCTCCAAGCCCCGGTGTCCAACCTGGCTTTGGACACTTCCAGGGATCCAGGGGCAGCCACAGCTTCTCTGGGCACCCTGTGCCAGGGCCTCCCCACCCTCACAGGGAAGAATTTCTACCTTACATCTCCTCTAAATCTCTTTCAGTTTCAAGCAGCTCCCCCATGTCCTATCCCTACCTGCCCAGGGAATCTGGCCCGTGTCACACCGAGGGGATGCGCTGGCTCCATCCAAGTGTCCCCCAGCAACAACCCACCTGTCCAAATACACCAGTCCACCTGTTTTGCAGGAAAACCTGCTCTGTCCTCCTCCATCCCTTTTTCTGCCCCAGCTCTCCCTGCATCGGGTAGAGAAGCAAATTCCCCATCCTTTCCAGGGATCCAGGACTCCTCCGTGGCAGTAGCAGCATCCTTGCAGCAGGTCTGTCAGCAGGAATTTCTGCAGCCTCCTCTGGTGCTCCCAAAGCTCTCAGGTGAGGAAATTGTCAGCAGTAGGATGAAAAGAATGAAATAAGCCACTGCTAACTCAGTGTTTACTTTGAGCCAGGGCTCTCCTGGTAATGACAAGCTCCCTACTAAAATTCCCTCTTTATAAAAATCGTGGCGTTTTCAGCCCGGCTGGATTCCCGGAGGAGGGAAGTGGCTTTTTGTGGAGAAAGGGATGTGGCAGGGTGAGCTGGAGGGGAGGCAGTGCCAGGGCGTGTGGGCAGCAGCATCCCAGGGAAAGCAGAACTCCCTCCCAGGCTTTTCCATGCTGGGGAAGCCCTTCCCAGTGCCTCGACCCCACGTTATCAGAAGCCTTCCCCTCTTTCTCCCCTGTGTGCTGGTCTTCAGACGCTCCCTCCCTCCTAATGCCTAATTAGGCTGGCAGGGCTGTTTGTCCCGATAGCACAGCTATGGATAATGCCATGCAAATTGCCTCCAAGACCTCTGAACCCCCAAATAAAAAAGCACCTCTGGCTACCCCTGGCTGCAGCCTTTCCAGCCGGCCACGGCTGCAAATAACATCTGAGGGCTTAACAGACAAGCTCTTTAAAACAAACAAATAAATAAATAAATAAATAAAATCATCCTTCTTCACACTGATTGAAATTTTTTTTGTACCGTGAAGATGTCTTGATGTGTCGGTGCCAGCAAGCCCAGCCTTACCCCAGATTTCTGAGATATTTAGTGAGGAGCAAGGTCTGAAAGGAAAGGAATCAGCAGAGGATGTTTCAGCCCACCTCAGGTCTGCCCTGCCTCCCAAGTTTGGGTGGGAAGAGAAACCCACCCCTCCCATGACGGTGCGGTCAGAGCTGAAGGGCGCCGTGACCTCGAATCCCAAACAAGTGAGTCTTTGTCTCACCTCCTGATTAGGCTTTGGGAGTTTCCTCTGTTTATTATTCATCTGATTGCCATCTTTTTTAACGCTTTCGTGCACCCCCTCCCTCCTGGCTGCGCCCAGCCCAGAGCGGTCCCTGCCCAGGGGCCCTGTGTGTCACCAGTGGGATGTGCTGATCCTGGGAGCAGTCCCTCCCTGTGCCTGGTGCACAATGCCAGCCACCCCAGGTGCCAGGAACCCCTTCCCATGTGCCATACTCTTCCTCTTGGCTTCATCCAGCCCCTCTGGGGCTGACGACAAGGGCTGGACCCTGCCAGTGCAGCTGAGCCCGGTGCAACTCCTCACACCTCGGACGGGCTCCTCGGTCCTGCCGCGCCGGGAATTTGATTGACGCGATCATGCCTGGCCATTAGAGGGAAAAGGAGGGCTGGTACGTAAACACCTGGGAGGAAAAACAGCCCTTTGCCTTAATGATAGTTTGTCATGTCATATTTTTCTCAAATTGCGCAACGGGGGTAAGTGAACCCTTCATTTGCATCGCTTTAATTCGTATTTTGAATACCAGACTGGCTTAAATCGCTGCCCGGTTTAACCCACCTCGCACTCTCTTCTCCAAAAGGCACGCTCTGCTTCCCAAAGTGCCAAAGCAGGCACTTTGAAATTCCACTCATCTGGCCTGATCCAGCTGGAAAACACCTTTTTGTCCCACTTTATTTTCCCGGAGCTCTCACCCCCAACGCTTGGTTTGCATCAGGTGCATCCCTTCCCTCTCGCTGCCCAGTCAGGCTCTTCCCTCACAGCTCTGCTCCCTCGACAGCAACTGGAAATGAGATTTTTTTTTTTCCTTTTTTTCCGCTCTTCAGCCTTTTCCGGCACGTCCCACTGCTCTGTAAATACCGGCTGAAGTGCAGCCGAGTGTGCGATGCTCGAGGTAGCACTCGAGGCAGCTGCATCCCCAGCGATGTGCAGGTGGCCCAAGCAGCGTGCCACGAGTACTTCCCGGTTTTTGGGGGTGCCTCTGGCTGAGGGAGAGGGTGGGAGAAGGAACCCGGGCTCTGGAAGGTTCTCAAAGGTGGATTTTCATTTTTGGGTGACTAGTCTGCATGAGACACCACGACTGAACAGCTCCAGCATCCTGTCGGGGTTTGCACCGCCCTGTGAAGGTGAGGAGCAGGCTGAGCCCTGGGAGCCAGCCCGTGGCTGGAGCAGCTCGCTGAGCCCGGAGAGCCCCGGCGCCAGAGCCACGGCCCCGGTTGCACCGGGCTGGCGGCGAGGCACGGGCTGTAATTACCGCCTGCCTGCCAGGGCGCCTTCGCCCCCACTGCCCTACCCCGAGGAACTGAGCAGCTGCCAGCAATTAAAAGTAGTTAGCAGTTCCCATGCTATTTTAACCATTTCTAGGCAGCCCCTTCTTCTTGCTGAGTGGGTCTTGGTGGCACTCGGATTGCACAGACACCGCTGCAGCACGTGGCTTTGCTGAATTTGGGGGTCTCTCTCCCCAAAAAACCGCTGCTGAGCCCTTTTGCCCTCCTCTTCCTCCCCTGAGCAAGGAGCCCGGGTGGGGTTTAAACCCATTCTGAGGAGGGACTCGTCAGCTGGAAAACTGCAGCCCCGCCAAAGCTGGCAAACCTCCGAGTTTGTTTGCAGCTCTTTGCAAGGAGGGAGATGTGGGCATATCCTGGAATGCTTTGGGTTGGAAGAGACCTTAAAGATCATTTAGCTGCAACTTCCTGTCATGGGCAGGGACACCTTCCACTCTCCCAGGTTGCTCCAAGCCTGGCCTTGGGCACTGCCAGGGATCCAGGGGCAGCCACAGCTTCTCTGGGTGCCCTGTGCCAGGGCCTCCCCACCCTCACAGGAAAGAAATTCCTTCTAACATCTCTAAACCTCTCCTCTTTCAGCTGAAAACCATTCCCCCTGTCCTTGTACTATCTGCCCCAGTAAAAAGTCACTCTCCATCCTTTTTATTAGCCCACTTTAAAACCAAAAGGCCACGTATCAAGAAGCAGTTGCAGGATGTCTCCCTCAGCGTGTGAATTTTATCTCTTATTATTTGTGTGAGTGTGCATCTGTTATTTTTATGCTCCTGCAGGTACATCCCGCAGCCTGGATTTTAATGGCCATTTCTGGGTGGGGGCGAGAGGAGAGGTACACGAAAGATGGAGAGAGACTTTTTAGAAGAGCATGCAGTGATGGGATGAGGGGGATTGGCTTTGAATGGACAGAAGGCAGGGTTAGATGGGATATCGGGGAGAAATTCTTCCCTGTGAAGGTGGAGAGGGACTAGAACAGGCTGCCCACAGAAGCTGTGGCTGCCCCTGGATCTCTGNGCCCCGGGATCTCTGGAGTGTTCCAAGGTCGGGTTGGACGGGGCTTGGAGCATCCAAGGGAAGGTGTCCCTGCCGATGCGATCTTGCAGTGCCTTCCAACCCAACCCTGTGCCAAGAGCGCAGCAGGACACTGCTTTTAAAGTAGTTCCGCGGGGGTGTNTGGGCAGCATGCCCCCCGAAAAAGTTCGCTGCGGTTGAGGTGCCCGGCCTTGGGACGCCGAGTTGATGGGGGTTTTTTTATTCTTTCTTAAATATAAAGGTTGAGGGGTTGGCGTGGGGGGAGCCGGGTGCCCTTCGTGCCGTTGCGGGGGGATGCTCCGGGGGAGGATGATGCTGGCAGGAGATGCGGGCTGGCAGCGCCCTCCGCGCCGGGGGATGCTCCTCTCCGGGGGGGATGATGTTCTGGGTGGGTGCTTTTTCTTTTTTTTTTTAATGATTATTATTAAATCTGCATTTTTATAAGCCGAACGATTGATGGCCGGGCAGCCGAGTGGTCTTTCCCTACGGCTGTTCAAAGTTTCCTGTGCGCAGCCCAATCTTGTGATTGAGATGCACTCAAATCCAGCCCTTCCGTCAGCAATCCCTGCCACAGACGAGAAACAGAGGCACATCTCTCCTGCTGCCCTCTCTCGTTAGCACTCCTGTGATCAAACTCAGCCTTTCCGCTGTGTATTTCCCCCCTCTCCACAACTCACGGACATCCTCGGCACCTCAGGACTTTGTCCTTTGTCATCCTCCGGCGGTGGCAAAGCAAAGCTGCCCGTGTTTGTTATGTGAAAAGATGTGCTCGAGTGTAGAGCTTAGGAGTGGAGCCCTATAAAGTTTGATGGTTTTTGGAGGCTGGGAGAGGCTGTAACCGAGCTGGGCAAGGTCGTCATCCCGGTGGGGATTCGGGATCTCTCGCTCCCCGCCGCTCCTGGCGAGGGTTTGAGGGAGGACGCGTCGCGAAGCACAGATCGCTCTTGTTAAGGAGTTGAAAGCGTCTCCTGACGAGCTGATTTTCTAGGAAAATGAACCAAGCCTTCTTTTCTGAAGCGTAATTAAGGTGACGAGGAATTTTAGGGAGGGAGTCTAATTAGATTAATATTTTTTCCGCCTCCGCCGCACAAAGATCCAGTGTATTTCGGCAAATGGGAAACAGGAACGGCACTATTGACTTATCCAAGGGCCTGGACGTGGCTGCAGCAGCGTCCTCCAGCCAGAAGAAACCCTCCCTCGGTGGGAAGGGAGAGGTTTGGCAACTGGTGTCCTGCTTGGCTGGGAGCAGCGCCGTGGGGATGGGCAGCGAGGGGCCCGGAGGCTCGGCACGGCGTGGGATGCCTGGATTAGCCGGGCTGGATTAGCCAGGCTGGATTAGCCAGGCTGGATTAGCCGGGCTGGATTAGCCAGGCTGCTGTGGGTTAGGGTTTAGCCGTGGCCAAGCTTCCCGTGGATGCTGAGGGGAGTTGGGGGGGTATCACTGTGTTGGTGCCTGGCTCTGTCCTCTTGATTTTGTGTGCACCAAGTTCATGCAGGGGTTGAAATAAAACTGGGCAGGAGAGAGGGAGGGAATGAAGAAGGAAAAAAAACAAGTTAAACCTGACCCACCTGGCTCAGTTTGAGGCTGGGGAGCTCTCTCAAGGCACGCTGCTAATCTGGCATATGTATGTGTGTGTATAATAAAGTTTTTAGCTGGAGAGCTATAATTAGTGTTTCTCCTGGAGAGCTATGTGGAGATGACATGTGATGATGCAGAGGAGGGAGCCGAGATGGGTGCTCAGCCTGGGCCATCATCCACTCCCTTCCCCATCCTTGCCTGGCTTTTAGGGAGAGGCATCACCCAGAAAACGATTTTTCCTTTTAATAACAAAGAACGTACGTGCTGTTTGTGTTGGGTTTTGCAGTGTGGGGGTAGAAATGCTGTTTTGGGTGGGGATTTGAAACCCTGAAAGCGTCTGGTCCACTCATCCAGCCCCAGGACTGCTGCTGGGGGAACTCGGCTTCCAGCGTGTCCCCCCTCCCTGAGCCTGGGGCTTTACCTACCAGGCTTCTCTCCAGGTTTCCTCCTGCTCCTATGGGTAGGAAAACAACTTGGTGTGAGGATTTGGAGCTTGCTTGAGGGTCTTTCCCCGCGGGGCTGCACTGAGGCTGCAGAAAGGCGGCTGAAATCCAGAGGGTGATGCTGGAGGTGGGGACTCGGCTGACAAAGGTGTTTGAGGACAGTGTGACGCTGCCATCCTGGTGGAGGAACGTCCTTCCACCCTTCTGCCCTGCCACCATCAGGAAAACACCCCGGGATGGAGGGGGGGGTAGCAGCCTGCTGTCCCCCAGCAGCGTGAGGACATGGGTGGCAGGAGGCTGCCTGCCTGCCGCTGCCACGCTGAGCAGATGGCTGGGGAAAAGCTGCTCCAGGACCTGTTGCCTATCAAATCCTGCCCTTTGGAAGTGGAGGCTTGAGGACAGGGGTGTGTGGAAGGATCCGGTCGGGGCTTTTTGTCTCCTGCAGCTGCTCCATTGTGGATCTCTCTCTCTCTCTCTCTGTGCGTGGTAGCAGCAGAGTGAAATACTGAAACAACAACTAAAAAAGGAGAGAAATGGAAAAGCACCCTTTAGAGAGGGCAGAATCGCTTGGAAATGGTGGTTGTGGGGGGCAGGGAGGAAATCCAACTTGCATTTTCTCTGCTTAGAAATGAAAGGCTATTAAAGAGCTTGGAGGGTCCAGCTGTATCCTTCATCTCTGTTCAAACCCATGGGTCCCTTTGGTGCTGTAGGTGCTGGTTCCCTTTCCATCCCTGTCCTGGCCAAACAGGAATTACATCTGTAAAATTATATGAAAATCAGATCTGTGTTTTGGGTCAGTTAATGAGCCAAGGTGCTGCGAGGAGCTCTGCTTCCCTTCCATTTCTAGCAGTGGCACCTCCATGGCTTTTACAGCCAGTGGGATCATCCTGGCAGCCCTTTGGGGCTTTGGGAGAGTCCTGAGCTGGGCTTTGCTAGGCAAAGCCAGGCTGGCAGGCCCGTGCCGGGCTGGGAATGCTGTGAGGTGAGGATGGATGGAGTCTGAGGAGTTCATTACAGCAGATGTTGGTGCCATAAAGCCACAGGTTCCTGCTGTTTCCTATTCATTTGGATCCTCCCGGCTTTAGCGATGCTAATGCGAGTGAAAACATTTGCTGGGGGGATGTGGGGGGGAGGCAAATCATCAGCCCGTTCCCTCTGCCCCCTCCTGCCATCCCACCCGTGCCTCTCCCCGTGGGAAGGGGGGATGAACAGAGCTGTGAGGGATGCCTGAGCTCCTCTGTGGCGTTTGAAGGCGCACTGGCTGCGATTTTGGTTTTCCATGGTGCGCAAAGCTGTAATTTGCTGTAATCAGTTGTATTGTGCAAGCCACCCCTGCCTGTGAGTCAGAGCCCGGTGGCACCGAGCTGACACAGCCCTGGCCCTTGGGATGCTGTGCAGGGGATCTGTGTCTGGTGACACGGAGCCTTATTCCTCCTGGAAGTGTCCCAGGCCAGGTCGGAGAGGCTCCTGGTCCAGTGGAAGGTGTCCCTGTCCATGGCAGTGGGGCTGGAACGAGATGAACTGTAGGGTCCCTTCCAACCCAGACCAGTCTGTGACTCCCTTCTGTTCACCTTGGGCTGGAGGAGGGAGCTTTGACTCATCCTTCCCTGAGCTCAGGACTTTAAGGAATCATTGTGTGAGCTGCATCTCCAAAAAGCAGACCCTTCCTGGTGTCCCAGAAGCAGCGGACCAGCAGCTTCTGAGCGACGTCCCTGCTCACACTGGGCTGGAAAGAACCCTGTGTGACCTGCAATGGGGCTGGGAACGGCAGGGCTTTGGCTCGGGAGAGGCAGAGAGCCCCGGAGAGCTGCTCTGATGTTCGCTTGCATTTCACAGCCGCCCTCCCGGGGACCTCTCTCGCTGGGAGCCCGGAGGCCCCCGGCTGGATGCAGCACCCTCCCTAACACTCCCTAAATCCTCCCTCTGCCTGTCCGCGCAGCCCTGCGGGCTTGGCTGGCGCTGGCTCGGCAGCTCTGGAGCGTGGCTTTGCTTTCAGCCTCCCTGCACGGAGAGGGAGGGATGCTGTCGCTGAGGGTCCCAGCTGGGCTCGGAGATAACGCGGTTTCACTCCAGCGGGGGAGAAGGCAAAGCAAAGCATCCCAAAGGCTTGCACGGAGTATTATTACTATTTTCGAAGCCTCCTGGTTTTTCGGAGGCCTGACTCACGGCACAGGAATGCGCTGGGCTGGCAGCCCCAGACCTGCTCCTCAGCGAGGGGAAGAGCTGCCTCCTCCTCCTCCTCCTCCTCCTCCTCCTCCGGAGCCCGTTCCCCATCCCAAACCGCTGGGCTGGGCTGGTAGCAGCCACATGTTTGCTGAGCTTGGATTTTTAGGGGATTTTTTTTTTTCATCCCTCTGCAATTTGCTTCTTTTTTTATTTTTTTAAGGGGCTCAAGCCCCCGTGGTTTTTTTTGGGGTTTTTTTTTTTTTTTCATTTTTATTGGGCTCTGCACCTCTGCTGAGGGAGCCCTGAGATCAAACGCCAGCCAGGCTGGGAAAGGCTGGGTGAAGCCACGCTGGAAAAGGAGGAAAGGGAAGGGAAGCAGGAATTATTTAGCACGGGGCTTGCTCCAGCGTGTCCTGCACTTTGCCTTTAATCTCCTGCGAGTCCCTCCCTGCCGCAGCCTGGCCCCGCTCGGCTCTCCTCTGCTCCCTCCTGCCTTGGCTGCCTTCTCCCACTCTTGGGGAGGCTGTTCCCTGTTCAGAGGGCTCCCCAGACCCACACAGGTGGGATGTAGCTGGGCTGGGTTTGTGGTGAAGCACCCGGGCTGGTGGGGCCTGGGCCTCCTCCCCAAACTGGGGTCTGGGCACTGCTGACTGGTGTAACTGGGGGGGGGGGGTGAAGCTGTGAGCTTTAAACCAAATTCTTGGTGGTTTGGGGGTGTATCTTGGGGGAAATCTGGTCAAGGGACAGTGGTGACAAGTTTGGCTCCCTGTGTTTCTGCAGGCAGCCCAATCTTCCTCCATGGAGAAATTCAGGAGGGAAAATGGAAAAACCATGGAAGCAAAGCAAGTCCCATGTCACCACTCTGCTCAGCAGCAGGCAGGGTGTCCTACAGCCTGAGAGGCAAAAAATGTGTTTGTCTTGCATGTGAACTCTGCTTCCCACCTTTCCAGGGGCTTTGCCAGGCCCCTTCCCTTGCCTGCCTGGCTGGAGCATCCTTGGAGGCCTCGGTGCTTTCTCTCCTTGTGTTTCAGCCCTTCTCCACTGGGGATTGATGGCCTGGCTCTCACTTGTTTAGGTGCTAGGAAACATCCCCTTTTCAGCTAATTGCTGCAGGAGGAGGAATTACCAGGTCCCAGCCTTGGGAATGGCTGTGAAGCCGTGTGGGGTACAAGCATGGGGATGGCAGTGGCACTGGAGTCCCAGAATTGGACTGTGACCATGAGTTTATCCGGGTGAAATGTGTATCAGGAGCTGCATCCCACTGTCTGCCAAGCTTAGCTTGGTCTGGGGGCTGACACAGTCCCCCAGCATTCAAAAATCAAATGTTTTCGAGCTGTTTTTCCCCTTTGGCTTTGCTTGCTGTGTAAGTCTGAGGCAGTGCTGGTGTGTCGTGCTGTTTGTTGTCGTTTTTTGTACCCTGGGAGATGAAGGGCACGAGTTGAGACACTTATTACTTGTGTTATTACTTAAGAGTAATAATATGCCTGCTTGTACAAGAAGAAAAGTGAGCAGAGCTTTTCTCTCCTGGAATTGAAGGTCTGGGCTGTCCCTTTCTCTGAGTCCCTTCAGGAAAGGAAGAAGGACCTAGATGGATTTGGGGGGCATTTTTGTGGGGGTCTCCCTTGGCCCCACAAGCCCATAATACCTGTGTGCACACACCTATAGCCCAGCTGCCCTCGCTCCTCTCCCCACTTCATTCCCAGGTCTTTTGGGAATAACAAAGGAGGAGGAGGGCTGGTTTGTACCATGAGTGACCCCTTCCCAGCAGGAATACAGCCCAGTCAGAACAACCCCCTCGTGGAGCCAGACACAAAAGTCAGATCCCAGCATCTCCCCTGCTTCCGGGGGGTCCTGCTGGTGTGGTTTCCATGAAGACCCCATGGATAACCTCTGCTGCTCCCCTCCTGCCCAGTGTGAAAGCTGAGGGATTGTTTTCCTTTGAAAGAGCGTGGAAAATCTCATTTTGAGACGTTTAATGCATATTAGATCCATCTGCCTCCCTCTCGAGTGGGGGCCACCGCAGAAGGAGAGACCAGGACATCCCAGTGCAGATGGGTGGGCTTGGGGGCTCTGTGGGAATGGTGCTGTGGGCATCAGCTGGGGATCCGTGCCAGGTGGATGGTCTGGAATGATGGAAGGAGGTGTGGGGAGTGAAAGAAAGCTCCCATAGGGGTGGAGAAATGCTCTTGGGACTGATGTTGCTGCACATGACATTGTTTTTGGATGCTTTGGGGTGAGTTTCAGCACACCTTGATGTGTTGAACCAAAGGCTGTCTGGGTAAACCACGTGTGAGAGGGTTTGAGTGCAGGATGGGAAATGGGGAATGCTCAAAGATGCTCCTCCCTGCCAGGCATCCCTCCCTGCCAGGCATCCCTCCCTGCTGGAGCTGTGTGGAGACAGACGTGGTGGCTCTGAAATGATGGCAGGAGAGGGCACAGCTGAGGTGAGAGCTAGGCTCTCTGCACCCAGGCTTTGTCCTGCTGTTGCTTTGTGAGTCTTTCCTTTCATCGAGTGCCTCTGGTTCCCAGGAGCTGCCCCTGGCATGGAAGTGACCCCTGCTTGCCCCCTTCTCGCCACATCAGCAGCATTTAAAGGTCTCTACAGGTCCTGTGTCGCCACTCAGACAAGGAGCAGCTTGGGCTGACCAGCTTTGGGTGGGCTCCTGGGTGTCCCTGCAGCTGCTGGGGCGGTGGCAGGATGGAGGGACAGGATGTTTCCAGCCAAATCCAGGCTCCCCGGCTGGGTGGCTTGCGGAGGAGGGAGGCTGCTAAAGGGTTGTGTTGCTCTGTACAGTGTGGGAGTTCTCCTCAGGCAGGAGGTTGCAGAGCCTAGAAATTCCTCGGGACGGATTTAAGTGGGAGAAGGGACACGCCTGGGGTGCAGCAGTGCTGTCAGCAGTGTCCTCAGTGCTTTCTAGGCTGGGAGGCTCAGGGCACACGTGAGGACATCCACAGCAGTGGCTGAAGGCACCAAGGTGAAGACCTTGTGTCACTGACCCTCCAGTGGGCTCACGGGATGTCTGGGAAACTGTAATTCTTCCTGGCTGCTGGCTGGAGGGCTGGGAGCAGTTGGGATGGAGGGCAATCCCACGGCCAACAAGGTGGTGCTCAGTCCCACTCAGTGATCCTGGAGGTGTTTTTTGACTCTCATGATTCATAACAGGACTTTGGAGGGTTTTATGGAGATGGATGAACCAAAGTTCTTCCAACTGGGTTGCTGGGCTCTGCCTCCCTGCCATCTTCAGGGGTTCTGGTTCCCCCTCTCATGGTCTGTGGGCAGGGGCTGCTCTCCCCCCGATGAGCCCTCACCATCCCACGCCATCACCCGGCTGCCTTATTGGCTCCATCTGTTTGGGTTGGCTTGCAGAACAGAAGGGAGGGTGTTTTCCAGCAGCCAGAAAGTGGTTGCTATTTAAAACAACCGAAAAAAAAAAAAAAGAAGAAAAAAAAAGTGGTCTACTGCTTGCTTTTCATCCGTGGAGCCGAACAAGCGTCCCCACCCTCACCTGGAGGGGCATCTCTGAGGGCTTAGTGAGGGTGGTAATTAGTGCTGGTCATGAGGGTGGATCCTGTAATGTGTCTACCGTGGTCTGGCCTGGGGCCACTGCCTCCTTTGGGATGGCCACTGCTCAGGTGTGGGATCCCAGCACCACCCCTGTTTATCCCCAGCAGGCTGGGGGTGCAGCCTGTGCCTCCCCGCTGCCATGGCTGGTTTGGCAGCTGCTGCATGGTGCTACCTTTGGTGTTCCTGCACTGCAATATTACTTCTGAAGGTTTTTCTTTCCCCCTTTGACAGATGTGAAATGTAGAGACAGGCTTAAAATGAAAGAATGGCTCCCAGAGTCCAATTACACAGCAATTAAAAGTAATCAGTGGTCTGGGTCGCTGTGCTGGAGACGGGGTTCATGGAAGGGTTTTCTCTTCCAGCTTATCTAGGAGAGGCTTAAATGTCCTGTCTCTTCTGCTGTCTGGGCCCTGGCTGGGGGGCATCTTGACAGTGTGGGTCAGGTATTGCTGGAAATCTGAATTAGGCTGGGATGAAGCTGTTCCCAGTGCTCCCAGCTCCTCGCTGGGGCTGTAGCATCCCTGCACTGCTCCATAGAGTGTCATTGGAGTTCCATCAGTCTGTGTTTTGGGGATAAGCATTTGGTGACGTGGTGTCACTGATGAATTGTACACCTGACTCTGTTGTCATTGCCACTTTGGGCTGGGAAGAAGAAGAGGTGGCATGTGGGGCTCCCCTGCCAGGTCCATCCAAGCTTTGGGCTGGGAAGAAGAAGAGGTGGCATTTGGGGCTCCCCTGCCGGGTCCATCCAGGCGTGTCCCCAAGGCCTGCAGCTCCTGCTGTCCTCCCCCGGGCTTTATGAGGAGATGCTGACTCAGTTGTGGCAGCAGGTTTCCCTGCAGGATGTCTGATTCCCCCTGTGCATGGTTTTGGCTGCTGTTGTGCAGTCAGAGCCCTGCAAACGCCTCCTTCTGCGCTCCGGCGGTGTCGGCACTAACGGGATTTGTTACAGGAGAGGGGATTTGGCTGCGGAGCTGCTCGGGTGACTGGGATCCTGAGTGTGATGGAGTGGGGTGTGGGCTGCCAAGGGCTATAAAACTCTTTTCCTCTCCCTTTTCATTCCCTCTTCATTTTTTTTTTTTTCCATGTGTGTCTGTGCTTAATGGTTTGCTACTGGTTTGGATTTCAGGAGTTAGAGCCTCGTGGCTGATCCCTGTCCTGGGTTGTGGATCCTTTGGATACCCTGATATACATAAAATATATATAATATATATATCTAAAACAAGGCATCAAGGCACATATTTCATCTTTCTAAAATTGATACACCCAGATAAAAACGCCGGCTGTGCCCAAAGCTGGAAAAGCGAGATCCAAAAGCCGGGAAAGAGGGCTGGGTTTTGCTTGGGCTGAGCAGTGACTAACCAAGAGCTGAGCTTTTAAAACAAATGCTTGGGATGAACTGGTTATGCAAACTGGGGCAAATTGGGCAGGTTCCTTTGTAGTTTACAGCAAAACCCCGGGAGTCTGGGGCGTGTTGGGGCCGGTCCTGCCGGGGATGGAAAAACCCACACGCCGGCTCCGCAGATGGGGTCGGGAGGATCCTGAGGGATGAGGAGCAGGGGAAGCCACAGGTTACTGCAGGGCCTCCTCTGTTCAGCTAAAACCGTGAGCAACACCAATCCTTAAACGCAGAACAGGTCAAAAAATAGATGACTTTTTTTTTTTTCTTTCCTTTCTGAAGTGTGGTTTTTAATACCTGCTAAGAGGAATGCGTGCTGTGCTCAGCTCCTGGAAGCTGCCAGGCTTGCTGGTCCTGTGCTGCTGAAAATACACAAATTCAGAGGATTTGGGGTTTTTTTTGCCTCAGACGTGGCCGGTGTGGGACACGCAGGCGCGCCAGCAATGCTTGGCATGCCCTGGGAAGGCAGTCAGGCTCACAGACCACAAGGCTTCTGGTTTCCATCACAGCCACCGCTGTTTTGGCCAGGGGCATCCATCCCTCTGTCCATCCATCTGTCCGTCCGTGAGTCCGTCCATGCGTCCCACAGCCCTCCCAGGCTCCTCTCCAGCGCGGTGCTTTAAGGACACTGGGAGGAAGAAGGGGGTAGGAGGGCCTTGGTGGATTTCTGACTCCACCCAGCCCCGTGGGCTGGGAGAAGGTGATGCCTGGCTTTTTTTGTAATGCTCCATAAGAATCCCACTTGCTGCTTCCTGCTGGATCAGGCTTCTGGGCTGAACAAAGACCAGCTTAGGCTGCCGTAGTCATTTTGAGGGGGAAAAGCTTGTCTCTGCTGGATGAAGCAGAAAATTAGATGAAAACTGCCTAACAGGAAAATAAAAGATGATTTTTGCACACAGGGAGGCGAAAAGAGAAGGCGAAGCTGCTGCTTAACCTTGACCATCCTCTGAGCACTGCTGGACCCGTTTGCCATTCCTGCATCCTGAAGGATGCTGTTCTGGCTTTTGCAGAGGGGTGAGGTTGGATGTGGGACCCTTGCAGACTCTGCTTCCCTTGCAGAGCGGGTTCTTGTCGTGCTGCTCCCCCTCCCTTTCCGTCTCCACACCCCAGTGACACGCTGGCTCTGTTTCCCTCAGTATTTATGGACTGGCTGGAAGGGGATGCAGCAGATCCAGCCGGGATGTTAATGACCCCTGCATCCAACAGCAAAGCTCACTTAGCGGTCTCGGCCCAGGAGTTTTACTGCAGCTTCTCCTGCTCCCTCTCCTTCCCTTGGAGAGGGCTGGGAAGGGCTGCCAGCACCATTCCTCGCTCGGAGAGGGCTTGTGTGCCATGGGGAGGCGGGGGAAGGAGCCTGTGGAAAGTTGAAGGGGGAGAATGCAAACCATATGTTTCGCCGAGGGTCGAATTGCAGAGCTGAAAGCAGCAGGGAAGCCAAAGGAGCCGGAATCCTGCAGTCTGGCTGGGCTGTGCATCCCGGTAGGTGTGTGGGGGAATCCAGCATGGCCTACTGAAGGATGGTTTTATAAAATAAACCCTCCCTGAAAGATGATTTGGGTGCCCTGCCCGGCACTGCTGTCCTGTGTGTTTGGGGCTGGCGTCCAGGGATGTTCCCAAGCCTTGGGGTTCCCCTAAATAAATCACAGGGATGCTGGGAAGAAGCTTCCCTGGGTTGTCCTGAGTTTGTGGTGTTTGCAAGCTTGCTAGGAAGTGGAAGGAAGACATTTTTGCCAGAAAGGGAGTGCCTGCAGCTCGCTGGAAAAGCAAGGGTGATGTGTGCCCTGCCCTCGTGGTCTCTTTCCAGCTACAGAGAGGAAAGTCAGAGGAAAAGTGGAAAAAGTTATGTGCAGGCAGCTTGTAGAGCTGTGCAGACATCAGACCTGAGCAATCTGAGCTGGGTGAAAGTGCTTTCAAAAAGAAATCCAAAAGCAGGAGAAGCGCTGAGATCTCCCAGCAAACTTTTTTTAGCTGGGAGACGTCTTTTGTTCCCTAAACTAAAGGCATGGAGACAATATCTGGTTCCCCGATGGGCTCCATGGAGCTGTTTGCAACCTGTCAGCTTGGAAACCATCTGCTCACAGCCCGTGGGGACTGTGCTGAATGTGGGACACGGGGGGAGGGAGGCACTGCCGTGACCCCCGTGGGATCCAGCCCCTCTGGACCACCTTGTGCCCTGCCCCAAGAGGAGCTCCTGTGCCTAAAACACCAAAAATCCCCATGGGTTTATCCTTGGGCTGGCTGGATTATTTGTTTCTTTTGGTTTCTTGTTTGTTTGGGGGGAGGGTTTCTTTTTTTAGCTTCATTTCCTAAAAAAAATCCAGACTTTTTTTTCTTAGCTGCTGTGCTGTTGGTGTGTCTGCATCCCTCTCCCTCTGACTCAGAAGTAGATGTCTTGTAATTAAGTGCCTGCCTGATTAGGAAATTAGCAATAAAGTTTTTATCTAGGCTGGTTGGCCAGTGAGAGGGATCTATTAATATCCTACTTTAAAAAAAAACCAAACGAAAAACCCCAAAACATCAACAGCATAACACTTGCCACCTACTATTGGGGAACACAAATGCCATGTGGGAGGGAGATTTAGAGCAGCAGATCCATAGGGAAACAGGATTTGCTCTGCTGCTTAGGGGACCACGGCCTATGAGCAGAGATGGGGTGCCTGGAAGTAAATGAAGGGCTGAGAAAAATGCTGGGAAAAACCTTAGGCAAGGTGAGGGAAGTGCTGAAGGCCGCTCTCAGGGCGTGGCAAAAGGCACTTGTTGGCAGGTGACCTTTATTTGAGGGAAATGATCCTTTGCTGATGATGTTTGAGATGGAAGGGGAAGCAGGAGCAGAGCATCCCACGCCTGGGTCAGCCAGGAGAGGCGGGGGAGCCTCCTTCCAGCTCTGAAGAAATCACTTGGCATGTTGGATGTGGGGCATTGATGTCAACCACCAGGTTTAGAGGCTGGAGGAGTTTGGGTTATCGTGGACTTCTGGGCCAGGATTATTCTGCAGCTTTGGCTTTCTGTGTTTTTGGGGAGCAGCAGTTCCTGGCCCCTCCGAAAATGGAGCACCGAGGGGAAGGGTGGTGGGAGGAAGTGCATCTTCCACTGAGATGGTTTCAGCTGCTTCTGCAGGTCCCCAGGGTATCCCCAGGGTTTGGTCTGGCTGGGGTTTGTCCCTTGGTCAGTGTCACAATAAACCTGGCTCTTGCCTCACTGGTTTGTCCCAACCCAGCTGCCCAGGAGAGGCTTTAATCCAAGAGGAGCCTGAGGAAGGACTGGGATCACTCGAGTGGTGAAATGAGTCCTTGTCCCATTGCAGAGTCCCCTGGGTTTTAAAACGTGTTACTTGCAGAGACAGGCTCTTAATGCAGTGCAGGGGAAGGCTTGGAAAAGCAGGGAGAGGTTCTCAAGGAGCTGGTGGGAATGAGAACCTGGAGCTAGGAAAGCAGAAGAGTGTTTTCTTCCAGCACCAGGATGTTTATTCCAGATAATGCAGAGAGATGGCATCCCTTTTAATTAAAAAAAAAAAAAGAAAAACAACCTCTATTTTGAGACTGCTGAGAAAGTGACTGCCCCTTGCAATGTTTCACAGCTGAGATCATTTCTGGCTGAGTGAATCCACTCTGGAGGTTTTAGGCTCAGTCTGTATGGGTGAGCTCAGAATCGGAATTTTTAGGGGGGGTGTGTGGGGGGGGTAAATCTCAATCACTTTGGACCAAAAATTACAATAAAACTGTGAAGACGCATCAGTGAAGAGAAGATTTTCATGTTTTGGGGTGAATCATGCTCTGGAGCTGCTGTGCTGTGAGGGGAACAAGAAATGAGTGTTTGCTGAGAGCACATCAGCAAAAGCTGGAAGGAATTACTCTCCTTTTGAGGAAGAGGTGATGGACATCATTCCTGGAGTCTCTGAATTTCACGAATGCTTATGTGGGACCAGATGCAGTCCCTTCCCTGTACTGCAGACTTTGGGAGAAGAAATTAAGTCAGAGGCAAAGCAGGCTGCCTGTGGGAGGGACTGAGGCTGGAGCAGGGCTTTAATTTCGGCGGTGCAGCAGTGTAATAGTGTTGTTTATAAGCTTCTCTTGCCACATGAAAGCAACGTTGCATTATCCTGGTTGGCCCTGAGAGCAGGGAAGCAGCCAGAAGAGGCCTTGATTACAGAGCAGCAGCTCTTTCTTCCCATCACTACAAAAGAATAGACAATAGAAACTGGGATCCAGTTTTAGCTCCAGCAATGCTGTGCCCTCCTTCTGGTGGTCATGTCACATGCTGCCTGAGTAATTCCCATCCTTGTTTTGCCTGGAAAACCAGCCTTGGAGGGAGAAAGGGAGGGAGGAAGCAATGGCTTGAGCTGGATGATGCTGGGATCAGGCGCCCAGCTGCGGGTGGACCTTGTCTGTGGCCACCTCTGGGGAAGGTGGTGGCCTTCAGCATTTGTAGGGACAGCAGTGCAGCTGCTGGTGGGCTGTTGGTTTTCAGGTCACCTGCCCGAGGAGTGGGGGGCAGTTTGGCTGGAGCCTGGGCTGTGCTTGGAAGGCTGAGCCTGAGGTGCTGCAATAAGAATTTCCAAAAGCAGCTGTGTGGTTGCTGCTTACTCGTGCCATGAGCTTTTCATCCACGTATGAGGGGGGCTAAGGCATGAAAAACATGGATTTTAATTTTTTCCCCCTTGAGAGTAACTAACTTGACCTTTCTAAGGTGGTTTGGTAGCAGGATGGGGGAAGTTTCCAGTTGATTTTGTGTTGCTTGGCTTCCCCAGGTTGGGTGATCTGTGTGGGATTTAAGAGGTGATCGGAGAGCAGGTGATTGCTAAGGAGAAAAGGGACCCCTCTGAGGCTGTGTCATCATCTCCATCATTGCATGAGGTGTGGAGAAAATCCCAGTGGAGATAATTTCTTTAAAGTGGCTCCAGGTCACAGCTGGCTTGCTTTGTGCTCTGGCATTCCCAAAGAAGCCGGATGGGAAAGCAGTGCAGAGAGAAACCCACAGCAGAAACCTCTCAGCTCTTTGTGCCCAGGACAAAGGGCTGGTTTGGAGTTACAGGGAAGAAAAGGAGCTGTGTTGGTGGAGGCAAAGGTGTTGTAAGATGGGTGTTGGGAGTGGGACGTAGCAGGGGAGCCAAAGGAGGCCAGGATGAGAAAATGCATTGTTGGGGATGATTGAGGATGCTGGCCCTGGGGAAATCTTTCACCAGCCTCGTGGTGCTGTGGATGCTGATTTTCCCACTTCTCTGCAGCTTTAAACATGCAGGGGACAAACAGTCCTTGGACACTTGTGTGGCAGGGGGTGGGTGCCCACCATCAGCATCCTCCCCTCAGGAGTGTGTGCTGGGGATGCCACTGAGCCCCAGAGCTGCTGCCACCCCCCAGCCTTTGCCCTCTGTGGGTTTGTAACCCAGTTTCCCTCTGCTCACTCTGTTTGCAGTTAGGGGCACCTTTTATTACACCTTTTTTTTTTCTGCCGAAGACTAATGGTTCAGCCTGAATATGTTATCAGGGCAGTGCCTGATAAGTTTTCTGCCTTGAAGCCCTGGGGAGGGCTTGTTCAAGGCCACTGCAATAGATTTTCCTCCTCTTTCCCAGCTGCCTAAAAACGGTGTGATTTTTTTTTCTTACTCTTTAACTGAGCATTATTACTTCAGTCAGTGGGAAGAAAAACGCAGGGCCCAGCCAATGTTGCCCATAAAGGCTTGTAATGCCTCTTCCTGCTTCCATAAACCCATAAATGGTTGGCAGGACGTGCTGTTGGGAAGGAATGAATCCCTAATTACTCCAGTGAGGAAGGTGACAAGGTGAAGGGCTTGGCTGAGTGGGTGGTGGAGCTGGTGGCTCGATCTCGGATGTGGAGGTGACTGAGGGTGGTGGTGAAGAGGGTTTGATGTGGATGTGGAGCAGTGGAGGCACCAGGACATTGTGTTTTACAAGAGCAGGGGGATGCAGAGGTGCCAGGTGAAGTTTGGAAGACAGGAGGAGGTCCCACATGGAGTGGGATGCTGAGCATCCATGGATTTAGCCTCGTGTGCATTAATCCAAGAGCTGCCTGCAGCTCCCCTTTCAAGCTGTTGTAATAGCCAGAGCTGGGAGAGTCAATCCATATCTATTTAAAGCACTTCAATAAATAAAGGTACTAAATAAAATCACAGCGGCCCTGCACTCTCTCCATGCTTCTAGGATTTCCCTTTCCCCTCCCCACATTTGCTTCTGGAGGCATCCGGAGGTGAAGAAAGGGAAGGGATGGGCAGGGCCTGGAGTCTTGGCTTGTGTGGGTGACCTGCACCTCTCAACAGTGGTCTGGAGCCAGGGTGATGGCAGTGAGGATGTGCCGAGCCCCTTCATCACCCCAAATGAGGACAGAGGAGAGGGGGGGACACATTTCCTTGGGGGTATTTTATTAAAGGCAGTTTTCCATGCACAGCAGAGGAGTTCCAGTGGTTTTCTGTGGCAGGGAGGTGACAAGTGGGAAGCTGTCTTTGCAAGTCCTCTGTAATGCTAATGGGAGTGGAAGGTTGGGTTTTTGTTGTTGTTATTTGGGTTTTTTCTTTTCTTTCCCTCCCCCCCACCCCCTTTGCCAAAGACTAACCAGGGAACACTTGTTGGAGGATAAAATTAAAAAGCCCGTGGTGGTTTATTTTGAGGGCAGTGTGTTTGCTTTCACTTCATGCTGGAGGGAATCGCTCTGCTGCTGTCAGCAAATAAATAAAATAAGAGCTTTGTTTTAAATCAGACTTTCTTCTGGTAGCTAATTAGGCGAGCTGGTACCTGCAGTTGCATTACCTAGGCACCGGCTGTACCCGGCATATTTGAGGCATATGGCTGCTGTCGGCAGCTTCTAAACTTCATTACCTCCTTATTATGATTTTTTAAAATACCCCCTTAATTGGCTGCGAGTTCCCTACGGCTCTGATGGCATCGCGAATCCTCCTGGAGTGGCTGCCCACGGCAGGGATGGAGCTGGGGGTTGCTGTTCGTGGACGCCGTGGATTCACCGTGGGTGCTGCTGCGATGCTTTCCAGCCACTGAGGGCAAAGCTTTGCGTTCCTAATTGTGAAAACAAGCACTCGGAGCTGTTTTTGGGTGCTGAGAGCATCATCCAGCCGGGAGGGAGCTGAGGGGGCGCCGGGCTGGAGCCGCGGCTCCTGTCCCACCTGGCAGCAGGCGGAGCAGAGCCGGGAGCTTGGCTCTCGCCTCCTCTCCTTCTCCCCGCTGCTGTCGGGTGGCTGGAAGTTCCTGTCGGTCCTGTTGGTGATGGGGATCAGCCCCGGGCAGCTCCTGAACCAGGGCCTGAGCAGAGCCCGCCAGGGAGGAAGGCTCTGGGGTCCCGTCCTCCTCCTCCCACTGCGAGGGTCCCCACGCTGAGCCCTGAAAGGCTTGGGTTTCTCAGCTCCCACCCTGCATCTTTTCGGGGGGAGGGAGCGCTGCCAGCCAGGCTGGGACGGTGGCTGTCGCGGCTGTCGCCTCGCGTCCCCCCGGCTGATGCCCCGGGCGTTCCCAGCCGGGCTCCCCGCGCCCAGGCCTTGACTTTATGGGGAAATGAAGCAGAGTAATTATCCCCGGGGTTAATTACCGGCCCTTGCGCAAGGCGGGGAGTGCTTCCGACCCCTCCGGCCGCCCCGGGAGCCGGGGCCGGGCACTGAGCCCTGCGCACCCCTCGGGGTCCCCCCGCATCCCCCCGGCCCTGCAGCTCCTGCCCGCTGTCTGCAGGGGCCATGGGAGGGGGTTCTTCCTCCTCCCCCTCCTCCTCCTCCTGCTGCTGCTGCTGCTGCAGGGGCAGCCCCCATCCCGCATTCCTGCTCGGGAGGAGATAAGGATCCAGTCTGGCGCCGGGGTTTCAATGCGCTCCCTGATTATCGGCAGGCGCCGGGCAGAGCCCCGGGCAGCGATAAGTGGGGAAGGGGAGCGGGGAGGGGGCTGCCCTGCACCGCTGCGCTTGGGCTCAAGCCCACTTAAAAGGCTTTTTCTTTATTTTCCTTTTCTTTTTCTTTTTTTTTTTTTTCCCCTGCCCGTGTACCCAGGGCTGCTGGAGCCTCACTGCTGCCCAGCTGGGCTTGTGTGGGGATGGAGGGGGATGAGGGAAACATGTCCCAGGCTCAGCAGCTGGCTGGGTTCATAGAATCACTGCATGGTTTGGGTTGGAAGGGATCTTAAAGCTTGAAGGCCACGGGCAGGGACACCTTCCACTGTCCCAGGCTGCTCCAAGCTCTGTCCA
>VZTZ01015604.1:243480-279598 GCA_013400955.1 Drymodes brunneopygia | reverse complement strand
TCTCTGCCAAGGAATCTGGAGGCAAAGGAAGAGCCTTATCTTCCTGCTGGTGGCTGGAATGCTCTTGCAGCCCAAAGGCATCTCTGCTGTGCTAATGCTGGGGATAAAAAAAGCCAAAAAACCAACAAAACCAGAAAAAACAGGGAGTTTTGCCCTCTCTTTTCACTCTTAAGCTTATAAATAACAGTGCAGCATCCTGGGGAAGGGTGGTAGGGTTTGGATTTTTTTTCCCTTAAGTTTTTTTTTCCTCCTCCAAGTGTAACTCTGGGCTGATATCCCAGGAATGTGATCCCTCGTGCTTGTAAAAGCCCAGCTTCTGGCCTCCTCCTTCCTTCCCAGGCATTAAAGAGCCAGGCCTCGGGGATGAACTGGTGGGACCTCGCATCCACTGGGATATTCCATGCCATATGGGGCCTCTGGTTTCCGGTGTGATCTCTCTGAAGCTTCCTGCATTAATATTTGATGCTTTTCCATAGGGTGAACATTAACAAGAAAACGAGCATCACCAAAAAAGGTGCTTTTTGGTTTTAGTGGAGGGGAGAGAGAGAGAGAGAGAGAAGGAGGAGGGGGAAAAGCTGAAATGCAATCGTTTTTTATGGCTTTCCGGAACGGCTTGAATGTGGGCTGGGCGGCAGCGGGTCAGGAGCAGAAGGAGCAGATAGCCCCTGATCGTCGCTGCCTGACTTGCATCTTTCCCTTTCAGGTCGTAAATACAAAACCACTACTTGAAAAACAAAAAGCTCGTTAAGCTGTCAGCGGGCTCCCTCCTGGAGGGTCGTAAAAGTGTCTCTTAGCAGTGGCTTTTGTTCCTGTCATGGCTGGGCTTAGGAACTGGGGCTGGAGGGAGGTCACTGCCCATAGGGGTGCTGGTGGTGGGGCTCTGACCCCGCTAACGACGCGGGTGACATCCCGCCCCAACAAAACCAGAAAAAACAGGGAGTTTTTTTTGGGACTCCGCGTCCATTCCTGGTCTTCCGCGTGGACCTCGAGGTGTGAAGGTGCTCCAGTTGGAAAGATGGGTGCTGATGTCTTTACGAACAAGCCGGTGGGTGAGGGTCTTTAGGAGAAATGGGTGTTAAAGTCTTTTGAAACGGGTCTTTATGTCAAGTTTGTCGCAGAACCCAGGCAGTTTGAACTCCTGAACTTTGGGGTGATAGACAAATTGGTCCGTAAAGGCTATTGCAGAACCCTGACAGCCTGAACTTCCGAACTTTGGGGGGAAATGACATGTTCGGGGGCGGGGGGAGTATGTGATTAGCAGGAAGAGGGCAACGTGCGGCTGGGAGGAATCACCGAGTGATCTCCGAGCACCGTGGAGTGGTGGAGTCCCCATCCCTAGAGGTGTCCAGGGAACGTGTCCTGGACCTGTCACAGGTTGGAATCAATGGGCTTGGAGGTCTTTTCCCACCGAAATGGTTCTGCGAGTGTGTTTAGGGTGGTGCTGGCAGTGACAGCCGCGGTGACTGTCCCCTGGCGGGGCCGGGCGCCAGGGGTAGGGGCTCAGACTTCTGCCTCTGTGTCACCTCCTTGATTTCATCACCAACAGCTCGGCTCAGCTCCTTGCAGCTCGCTGAGACAGGTAGAGATAACCCAAACAGCCCAGCAAGCAGCAGGGAGGATGAGGAGGAGGTGGTGGGGAGAGCATCCCGTTGCCTTCACCTGGGAGATGCTCTGCAAAGGGGCAGCCTGGAGAGTTGGTTGCTGTTAAGACTGAACTAAACTCAGGTTGTTTTGGTGTGTCTTGTCCTGGTGGGTTTTTCCCTCTGTCCCTGGATAGGCAGAACAACTCTGGAGATCCTTCACTGGTGAAGAGGCTGGATGTGGGGAGAGAGAGATCCAAAGCTGGCACGGATGTGACGCAGGAGCAATCCATCCTACTGTGGAAAGAATATCAGCATTTTATGGCCTGTCTTGCTTCCAGAGGGAGATTTTCCATGCTGAGAATGAGGACCCCCATCCCTGGGGTCTGGTTGTCATTTAGGGCCCCGATGTTTTTCCTCTTGCTTTACACCATGTGCTGCAAAGGCAGCCGCTCCCGCATTAACATCTAATTAGCAGGAGCTAAAAAAACCCCGTGCCTGAAACGGGAGGAGAAAGAAAAGGGTGAGGAATTAAAGATGCAAAAGACCTGTTAGATCATCTGGTCCTTCCTTTGGGATTGTGCCGGCGGTGCTCTGTCCAGTCTTGCTCAAAAGTCTCCAGGGCCATTACTGCTTCCCTCAGAGGGCTGTTTCATTGTGTACCCAGAGAAACCTTCATAAATGTAAAAGCTTTATACAATTGAGGTAAAAGAAACAGATTGAGTCATTGTATTGTTCTTTGTAATCAGCTTTGCTTTTCATTAATTTCCTCCCCAAAGCCTTATTTAGGCTGGGAATTTGAAAGAAAAAGCACGTGTGAGGGATGGTGGGAACGGGGCTGCCTGGCTCCGGTGGGTTCCTGTGCATCATCCTCCTTGCCCCGATGTGTTCAGACACCTCCAGGAGCCAGCCTGCCCTGAGCTGGGCCAGATTTAGCTGCGGGGATGGGGATGGGCTCGGTGCTCTCAGCATCTCCTGCAATGGAGTCTGACTCTTCTGGGCAGCTCTTGATGCTGGAGCTTTCTAACGTGGCTGTTTTTAAAGTAGCAGCGCAAAATAAGGCTACAGGTGGGCATCAGCTGGTGGAGAAATGAGCCAAAATGAGAAAGCAAAGTGCTCACCCTTGTGGAGCTGTGCCCTTTGCTGCAGGCTGTGCAGTGACACGGGGTGGGACACGCAGCATCCGACGTCTCTGTCCCCGACACATCAGCTGCTTTTTGCTGGTGGCGTGTTCTGGGTGAGGCTTCTTTAATTAGCTCTCCCTATCCTCCCGTGTCGCAGTGTTTTTGCTTTTTTAACCTTGCCAGCCTGCTGGGTAATTTTTTTCCTTTAATGTGCCTTGCTTGTTTCCCTTTCCAAACACTGTCCTTCTTCCTCTGGTATTCTGGTGGAAGGTGTCCCTGCCCTTGGCAGGGGGCTGCAATCAGATGATCATTAAGGTCCCTTCCGAGCCAAACCATCCTGTGATTATTTTCTTTCCTCCCTCTTTTTCTCCCTGACATCCCCATCCTCACCCTTAATGTTTCCCTTCATTCCCCAAGCCCCCTGCATCGTGTCTGGGCTCTTCCAAGGGGAGATGCTCCACATTCAGGTGTCCTTGTCCTTCCTGCCATTGTGGGACACCTGGGCCACCAGCAGTGTCACCAGTCCCACGTGCTGCTGCCCACGGGCACACGCTGGGGAATAAATGAGCAGCAGTGCCAGATGTTGTGCAGCCAGCTGCTGCTTCCTCTCCAGCGTGGGCCAGCCTTGGACCAGCTTTAATCCTCCCCACTGGAATATCCAAAGTGTTAATCCTGGGCTCTGCCAGAGCGAAGAGGAAATGCGGAGGAGATGTTTTTGGGAGAAAGGGGGGTGCTTGGGTGTTACCTGGTGGGCTGGGGGATCCCAGCCTGCCCGGGGAGCTGAGGGAAGCTGGTTTGCCAGGAGTTTGGTGCAGCAGTGAAGGACCAGCGGAGTTTTCTCCAGGTGTTTGAGTGTGGCTGTTGCATTCCTGGCTGGAAATGCAGCTGGAGTTGCACGGGGGAGACAGAAGTGATTTCCTGCTGTGATCCAGACTGCTCCTGAGCATCACTGCTCTTTCCATTATACCTTCCCCTGCTATCTCAGAGCTCTGTGGGCTCTCTTGCATCCCCCTTTCCTTGCCCCCGTGGGCTGTGGGCGGGTGGGGAGGGAAGATGTGGGCTGGCAGCTCGGGCTGGCAGCCACGGGGGAATTCCCCAGTGAGGAGAGGAGAGGAGAGGAGAGCCGGGCGGGGATCCTGCCAAGCCAGCTCTCCTCCCTCGCAGCCCGGCTGGAGCCTTCCCAAGCATCAGGCCCTACAACCTCCCCGGGCTTCCCAGGGCTGTGCATGGGGCAGTGCTGGGAGGCTCTTTCCCAGGGCTTTTGGAGAAGTAAGAGCAGGAGGTGAGAACCAGAGGGAAGAAAATACCTCCAGCCCCTCTGATGGCTGGATAGGACCTCCTCCCTGCTGGGGAGAAGGATGTGGGGCATCTCTTAGGGCAGGGAAAGGGTGCCCTGGTGCCAGCTGACCAACCTGCCTTCCTCCTGCAATGCTCAGAGCCCTGGACCAGAATGTCCTGAAATCCTCAGGGCATCCTTTATTGCTCAGAACCTTTTTTAGGGTTGGCCTGTAGAGCTAGGAGCCCTGGACCCAGGGTACCCTGCACTGCTCAGGGCATCCTTAATGCTCAAAACCCTCTTCAAGGGAGGTTCTGCAATGCTTAGGGGGGTGTTCTGAGATGATCAGAGCCCTTTTTGGGAATGTCCTGTGATGCTCAGAGGGTGTCCTGCAATGTTCAGAGCCCTGGATCAGCCTTGCACTGTTTAGGGCTTCCTTAATGCTCTTCCTGTGACATTCAGGGGATGCTCAGAGCCCCGTGCTGGGGTGTCCTGCCCTGCTCAGGGCATCCTTTCCCCCAGCACATTTTCCCCTTTTGGAGCAGAGTTTTTGGGGACCTCCCCTGGCTGGGAACAGCAGGAGCAGGTACCCGGAGCTGTGCCGGGCTCGTGGCGCAGCCGGGGCCAGATGTTTCCCAGATGTTCCTCACTTCCTGTCTGGCCTCTCCGCATTTAGCTTTTTATGTACTTGTTTGTTTTGGACTACAAACAAAATAAAAAAAGGGTTTTTATAACCCTGTTCCCGTGGGGCTGCGAGTTCAGGATATAATCTGGAGTCTATTCACTATTGTCTCAGTCCCCCCCTCCCCGTGCCCTCAGTGCCGTCCCCGCGCACGCACAGCCTCGCACAGCCTCACGCGCTGCTTTTGTTCAGACCCTGCTTTTCCCACATGACGTCTCCTCCCGACGGAGCATTTTTCCTTATTGACCTCTTCCAGCTCCCAGGGGAGCGCTGGGAATATCCCTGGCCGGTTTGGGATGCAGGCCAGAGGAGGAAACACCGTGCTTCTCAACCCCGACCTGCTCCTGGCTGTCGCTGCATTGTTAGGAGGCTTCTCCAGAGCATGGGAAGCTCATTGCACTGGTGGTATCCAGCATCCTGCTGGATTGTCTTTGGGAGGGATTGTAACCAATTTGCCTCGCTGAGGATGTTTGGAGAGGGAGGGGGGCGGGATGCTGAGAGTGAAGCAGCCACTTAGACCACCTGGAAAAGAAAAAAGAAAGTGAAAACGCTTGAAATAAATGTGTTTGTACTTGAATCAGGTATAAAAAGCAGTCAGGAATGGTATTACAAAAGAGAATGCTGTCAGCTTAGGGGTAGGGAGGGTGAAAAAATTATCTAAAAGCGTTGTTTCGGCATGCCAGGAAGTTCTGGTAATCACTACAACCAAGAGCTGTTACAAAGAGTTTTCCTCTCCTGGAAAAGATGTGGATCAGAATCCGTCCTGCTCGGTGGGGCTGTTTGGTGGATGCTCCTCTCCCTGTCCCCCTGGATCTGGGGGCATCCACTGTGACACCAGCCTGCCTCAAACAAAATGAACCTGGCAGCTTCACTTTAAAATGTGTATGTTCAGCTCTTTCTGCTCTCCTCACACTTCATTTATATTTTTTTCCTGCCTGTTGGGGTTAAGGCCCCTTTTCCTCTTTTCTTTCTCCTTCGCTCTTAATTGCCTGTTAAATAATTTAAATATTTAGGACTAAAGGGCTTCAATTATCCATTAATTTACATTAGTAATTTATATATCAGGCTGAGTGGACACTCTGTTAGTGTAATGGGTCCCTGTGGACAGGCAGGAAGGGGCTGCAGTGCATTTTCCTGGAAGTGTGGATGTTTCCTTACACCTCCCAGCCTGGATGTCAAACAAGTGAGAGGGACCCCTGCTCTGGGGGTCTCCTTGGGAAGGAGGTGTTTGGGTTTCAAAGCAGCAATTTTTTTGATTTCTGTTTTTGCAGTTGGAGCTGTGCTTGCAGGGGTTTGAGTGGGTTGTGGTGAATATCATGGAAGCATGGAATGGTTTGGGTTGGAAGGGACCTTCGAGTGGTTTTCCAGCCAACCTGCCACTATCCCAGGGTGCTCCAAGCCCCAATGTCCAGCCTGGCCTGGGACACTTCCAGGCATCCAGGGGCAGCCACAGCTGCTCTGGGAACCCTGTGCCAGGGCCTCTCCACCCTCACAAGGAACAATTCCATCCCAGTATCCCATCTGCCCTCTATCCAGTGTCCTGGCACTCCATGCCCTAGTCCAAAGTCCCTCTCCAGCCCTCTTGGAGCCCCTTCAGGCACTGAAAGGGGCTTTAAGGTCCCCCTGGAGCCTTTCCTTCTCCAGGCTGAACATCCCAGTTCTCTCACAACCTGGCTGAACATGAGACATCTCCCTGAGCAGGGACAGGGTTAATTTGGGGAGGTGTAGCACAGGGCTTTGGGGGCTTCCTGAGGCTAAGAGAGCTGTCCATGGGTGCTTTGGGAATGCTGGGAAGCAGATCCAGGCATGGGGCTCGGCCTTAGGGCCCAGTGTCCCCTGGTCAGTGACAGATCTCTCCTCTCTCCTCTCCTCCCAGGACTGGGATGGGGCACCACCTTTTTTCTGCAGTTCACAAAAAGTTTGGGGAGGATTTGGGGGTTTTCAAGTGCTTGTACACGTTTGGTTTAAACCAACCCAGTTCCCACCAGCCCTGGGCTAGCTGGCAGTCGCGGTGACAAAGTGGCATTGCCGTGGCATTGCCAGCAGCCGGTCCAAGCAGGAATGCTCAGGATCCATCCCTGCAGGGAATCGGGCAGCTCCAGAGTCCCCGCTGCAGGGCAGGGCAGGGCAGGGCAGCACAGAGGCCACTCGCTGATCGGGCCCCAGGGAGGAGCGAAGCGGAGCCGAGCTCCGTGCCCGTGTCCCGCCGGGGCTGCGGGAGCCGTGCCCGCTCCGCCCGTGGCGCTGCCCCGGCCCCGCCGCCCTCCCGGAGCACAGGTCACTTCATGACTCTGATTACCCGCAGCATGGCCGTAATTAGAGCAATTAGTGCAGATCGCTTATGGAAATGCAGCCGCTGGGCGACAGCGAGGAGAAAAGGACGAGCCTGGGGGGCTCCGGGTTTTTTTCGCTGCTTTTTCCATGACGTTCAGTGTGGGTGATGCTTTCCCCTGCTCCCTTGGGAGCTTTCTGGATCACCTCCGGCCCCTCTCTGTTGTTGCACATCCCTCGGAGGTGCCTCTGAGCCCTGCAGGAGCCGTTTCTAGGGTGTCCTGCTGTTCCTGGGGTGTCCTGCATCCATCAGAGCTCTACTCTGCTTTTGGAGATGCTTCAGCGTGTTTGTCACTGAAACATCTCTGAATTCAACATCCCAAACTTTATTTTACTTGCGTATTTTGAAGGGCAATTTTTATCAACACCTTGGTGTCTTGTATCACCAAGAGAGGCAGAGGATGGTGTGGGAGGAGGTTGTTGTGTTGCTGTGTTGGACACAGGTTGCAGCATCAGTAGGGATGCTTCCAGTGGAGTCCCACCTACACAGGGTGGCACAGACCCCCAAAATTGGGGCATTTCCAGCCTGAGCACCTCCAGCACCAAGGAGCACCCATGCTGAGACAAAATGAATGCTTGTGGGGGGTTTGGGCCACCTGGGAGCTCAGTTTGGTGCACATGGGGCAGGAATGTGTGTGCCAGAGGACAAAGGGAGGAAAGAGAAGCTTGGTGGGGTGGGAACACGGGCTCTGTCCAGAGAAGAAAAGGTGGAAATTCCCAACGGTGAGAAAGGAAGAAACCTGTGGCGACACGGGGTCCCATGGTATTGAAATGCCAGAGAGGGGAGGAGGGTGCCAAACAACGCTAGGAAGCTCCTGAAGGCTCCCAGCCTCCATGGAAATGGGAGCCGGAGGGGAAAAGGCTTTGTTTTTTTGTTGTTTTTTATAGGGGTTTCCTTCCTGCTCCCACTCTGGATGGTGAGGCAGCGATGCCAGGCACTGAAAACAGGCAGCCCCCCCAGAAAAAACCCCAAAACCTCATGGCTTTTATCAAATCTCAGCTTTTTCCTCTGTGCTGAAGCAGGTGTGAGGTGCTGGGAGCCCAGCTGGCTGTGGGGTTTAGAAGGAAAGGAATAAAACTAATCAAGGTAATTGCTAAAATCCTTTTGCCACCGGCTGGACACCTCTCTCTGTGCCACGAAGGGAATGGGCTCGAGGTCCCTGCCCTCCATCCCACCTGCTCCTGCCTTCAGGGATCAAATCCTAGCACAGAAAAGGGGATGGGGAAGCCTTGTCATCTAAGCCAGTCTCACTGGTGGTTTGGGGGCTTATTCTTTAATAAGGATATTGCTGAAAGAGGGGGGAGAGAGAGAGAAAAATCTTAATATTTGACATTCAGCATCAGCAGGGATTATTTTTTTTCCCCTTAAATCTTTTTCTATCCCTGCTTCTCCCCCTCCCCCCGTTTTTTCCTTCTACTTGTCCCCGCAGTAAAACGAAAAGGGAAGAAAAGGGCAGAGAAAGGACAATGAAAAGCAAAATATTGCCAGCCTCCATTTGTGGTGGTTATTTTGTTGTTGTTGTTGTCGGGGTTGTTTTTTATCGTAGCAACAAATCTGAAAGATTAAGGGCAACTTTAAAGACTGTTTAATAAAGGGACCTTAATCAGCCTCTCTTGTGATGTTCCTCCCCCAGCTGAATTAATGGGGAGTTTGAGGCACGGACTGGACCTTTTCTCTCATTGTTTTTTTGACGATTAAATAATAATAATAATAATAATAATAATAATAATAATAATGCGATGATTAAAATGATTTTGAAGCAGAGCGGCGTTGCTCGCAGCGCCTCCCTCTGCTGAGCTGGGCTGTTTTGGGGGATGGGGAGTGATCCTGGCGGGTGATCCCAGCGGGAGTGGGGGTGTGGGGATGCTCAAACCCGCGGGTGCTGCGGGTACCGGAGCGGGTGCGGCTCCCAGCCCACACCCGCCACCGAGCGAGCCGCGGGAGAAGAGTGGGAAAAGCGTCGGGAAAAGTAGGGCAGCAGCTGGCGAGGGGCCTGCGGAGAGGCTGCTGGAGGCGGCAGGGAGCATCCTCCCAGCCAGCTTCAGCTTCCCGGGAGGAGAGAGTGGGTGAAAGACAAAAAGGATGGGGAAAAAAACCAAACCCCAAAACCAACGACAGCCCCCCCAGCTTTCTGTTCCTCTCGCACTGCTGCTCCCTTCTTTGCAGGAGCTGCCTGAACTTTCTGCTTTACCTTGTTGGGCTTGTGCCAGTGCCTTGGCTTCCTTGGGGTGGGACGTGCACAGCCGCCTCCTCTGGATTCTGGGACACAAGTGCCACCACCCAGGACTACCAAAGCTTCTGAGCCACTTTTAGAGGGCCTGGCTGGGTTGTGCCCACCTCGAGGGTGAAGCCTGCTCCCCTCCAGCCCGTGCTCCTGTGGGATGTGCGTGCCCAGAGAGGGATGCTCTGAGCTGGGATGCCTGGTGGGCAGCAGAGCATCCCTCTCTTCCCAAGGAGCTCTGGGTGATTCACAGCCCTGCTTGCTCTGCTGCTGCTGCTGCTTTAAAGTCGCTTTTCGTGCCCGAAGCCAAGGCGGTCGCCTCCAGATTTGCACGTTTGGGGAAAGAAAGAAAGAAAGAAAACCCACCCATTGCAAAACAGCCGCCTGAAAGTTGCGCTCTCAGGGGGAACGCTGGGGAATTTACATTTTGAAATATGTATGTAATTTGGGTGAAGGGGAAATCGCTCTCTGTCTGCAAAACCATCGACTTTCTTTCTCCCAGAGTTAGCATTTTCCAAACTGCAGTGCTCAGTTGATCAGGAGACCCTTTTTTTTCTTCCCTTTTCTGTGTTTTCCAAGGAGAGAGCTCGCAGCTTCCACTTGGTTTGCTGCGGTTTGAAGGATAATTAATAATTCTTTGGACTTTCTGGCATTAACCAGGGCAACAAGTCCCTGTTTGTTCCTTGTTTTCTTCTCCCTTCTCTCTTTTCTTGTTGAAATGATTATTCTTTTCACAACAGGAGCCCAGCACACGCCGTACATGTGAATAAACAGCGCCTCACCGCCTTCTCCGCTGCTGGCGCTTTTCTTTCGCGGGCCAAAGCAAATAAATAAAAAGTTCATATAATTATTATATCCATTAAAAACAACGTTGTAGCTCAGTAAACAGAACAAACTCGACAAGAGGACCGTGACAATGGAATTAAAATAGCACAAAGGGAAGTGTCTGTGCCCGTAACAAGAACCAGCGCAAGATGAAATTTGGAGATAGTTTTCCAACAGAACTGCTTCCCTGAAGGGAATGTATAAAACAGCACAAAAGAAGCCAGCACAATAGAGTGTAACAGGGATTTGCTACATAAGGACTCCTCCTTTTTTTTCTTTCTTTCTTTCTTTCCTTGTTTTTGATTTTAATTCACTCTCTTTTCCATGGATATTTACAGGGATCTGCAGCTCACGGCTCCGCTAAAACCAGAAATAAGGAACAATTTACTCCAATCTGCCTGTGCCGTGTTGTAAATCCATATAATGAAAAATGAAGAGATTTGTACCATAAGGGATCTCAGCTGTTTACACTTCTCAGGAGGCTTCGCCTTTGATTATCATAATCATAAAGATAAACAAAAGAGTAGTGGCTCCATAAATACTCTGGTGTAATGCATAATCAACAAGATAAATCTCTCTCTTTCCAGCTCCCAGGACAGGAGGTGCTGCCAGGGCCTGGGTGTTTCTCCTCTGGGGATTGGGGATGGTTGGGATTTGGGTTTGGGACCTCTTAGCTGTGGCTGGCAGGGGCACAGGGATGCTGTGGTGGGATGTACAGGGATGCTGCAGGCGGGATGTACAGGGATGCTGCAGGCGGGATGTACAGGGATGCTGCAGGCGGGATGTACAGGGATGCTGCAGGCGGGATGTACAGGGATGCTGCAGGCGGGATGTACAGGGATGCTGCAGGCGGGATGTACAGGGATGCTGCAGGCGGGATGTACAGGGATGCTGCAGGCGGGATGTACAGGGATGCTGCAGGCGGGATGTACAGGGATGCTGCAGGCGGGATGTACAGGGATGCTGCAGGCGGGATGTACAGGGATGCTGCAGGCGGGATGTACAGGGATGCTGCAGGCGGGATGTACAGGGATGCTGCAGGCGGGATGTACAGGGATGCTGCAGGCGGGATGTACAGGGATGCTGCAGGCGGGATGTACAGGGATGCTGCAGGCGGGATGTACAGGGATGCTGCAGGCGGGATGTACAGGGATGCTGCAGGCGGGATGTACAGGGATGCTGCAGGCGGGATGTACAGGGATGCTGCAGGCGGGATGTACAGGGATGCTGCAGGCGGGATGTACAGGGATGCTGCAGGCGGGATGTACAGGGATGCTGCAGGCGGGATGTACAGGGATGCTGCAGGCGGGATGTACAGGGATGCTGCAGGCGGGATGTACAGGGATGCTGCAGGCGGGATGTACAGGGATGCTGCAGGCGGGATGTACAGGGATGCTGCAGGCGGGATGTACAGGGATGCTGCAGGCGGGATGTACAGGGATGCTGCAGGCGGGATGTACAGGGATGCTGCAGGCGGGATGTACAGGGATGCTGCAGGCGGGATGTACAGGGATGCTGCAGGCGGGATGTACAGGGATGCTGCAGGCGGGATGTACAGGGATGCTGCAGGCGGGATGTACAGGGATGCTGCAGGCGGGATGTACAGGGATGCTGCAGGCGGGATGTACAGGGATGCTGCAGGCGGGATGTACAGGGATGCTGCAGGCGGGATGTACAGGGATGCTGCAGGCGGGATGTACAGGGATGCTGCAGGCGGGATGTACAGGGATGCTGCAGGCGGGATGTACAGGGATGCTGCAGGCGGGATGTACAGGGATGCTGCAGGCGGGATGTACAGGGATGCTGCAGGCGGGATGTACAGGGATGCTGCAGGCGGGATGTACAGGGATGCTGCAGGCGGGATGTACAGGGATGCTGCAGGCGGGATGTACAGGGATGCTGCAGGCGGGATGTACAGGGATGCTGTGATGGGATGTACAGGGATGCTGCAGTGGAATGCAAAGGAATGCTGTAGTGGGAAGCCCAGGATGCTGCAGTGGGATGTGTAGGGATGCTGTGGTTGGATACCTTATATGAGGGCACCCTGCCTTAGTTTACCTCTAAGGCTGCTTTGCAAAAACCTGACCTGAGGATTTAGCTAAAAAGTTGATTTATTTTTACATTTATTTATATAAATGAGGTGGGTGTTGATAAATAAGACTGTTGCATGCAGAAACATCTGTGGGGCTGCCCAGCTCTTCCTTCCACCCTTTTCTCAGCACAGACTTTGCTTTCTTTATTCCTTTCCCTTTCCCCATCCAGTCCTGCTTTAATAAAGGTACTCAGCAAGGGAGGCCAGCTGCAGGCTCTTCCTTTAGCTGGGAGAGGAGGAATCTGCTTATTTTTTTTCCAAGGGTGTAATTAGGGCTGGCTGGGTGCACCCCCTCATTACCCACGCTGGGGAGGAATGCTCTCTAATTATGAAGTTTGCCTGTCGCCAGGCGGGAGGGACAGGAGGGACTTCTAACCCGCTGGGAAATGCCAGTCTGTCCATCCCTCTTGGGCTGGGTGGGCTCTGGGAGGAGCTGGGATGGAGGGATGGGGCTGGCTCGGGGCTGGGTGATGCCAGGTTTGGCAGGTAGGGACTTCGAAGCTGCTGGAAGTGGAGGAAAAGGAGCCAGGTTGTCAGGCAGAGATGCCTGGGGGAGAGGTTAAGTGGTTCTTTCCAGGTTTAGTTATTAATAAAAGAGTGGCGAGAATGGAGAGGCCAAATGCACATTCCAGGCTGGTGGGAGCAGGAGGGGATGGGCTCCAGTTTCTGGGGGGCCAGAGGAGGTAAAACAACACCTTCTGCACACCCCAGCACAGCCCTGGGCACAGCAGCACTCTGGGTGCTGGGATTCTGTGGTCCAGCCCCTGCTGAGTTACCAAGCTTGGGGGCACGAGGGTGGTGACTGCACAAGCACGGCATCCCCGTGGCTTTTTGAGCTCAAAATCCAGCCCTGCTCCAGACTGGAGGTGAAGTAGAGTCATGGAATGGTTTGGCTTAGAAGGGGCCTTGAAAGACTGGGGACTTCCAACCCCCACCAGCCCAGGGTGCTCCAAGTCCCATCCAGCCGGGCCTGACACTTCCAGGGATCCAGGGGCAGCCACAGCTTCTCCAAGCAACCTATTCCAGGGTCTCGCCATCCTCCCAAGGAAGAATTTCTTCCATAAATTTCCCCTTTTGAACCTGAGTGAACCCAGGCACTGGGTACCACTGGTTATCCTTGCTACCCCTGAAGGCTCCACACTCAGTTTTATGGCTTCTGCTGTCAGCTTGGGGCTGTCCTATCCCGGGAGGGAGAGGTTAATGAGCCACACTGAGTTAATGAGGCTGGGGGTTACATCAGCCAGCTGCAGCCCTGGGGACCTGTTACATTCCCTGCATCTCACTTTCATCAGCACTTCCCAGCCTGTGTCTGAACAATCCCAGGCTTTCCAAGGCATGGGGTTTTGTGGATTCTGTGTGAGGAGGCAGCAGGGAGAGAGTTGGATGTGAGTGCCTTCAAATCTCCCAAACCCACCCTCAGTCACACCCTGTATTTTGGGTTGTCCTCCTTTCTCCCTGCTGGGAGGTAACCCCGGAGAAGGAGCACTGGGCTGTGGCTTGGTGTGGCACTGCTTTGCCTCGTTGGGATTTTGCCTTTGGAGGTGCCACTGCTGCTGTCACCTCCTCAGAGATGAGGCTTCATGGTGGGGGCCCACACAGGTGTGTGGGAGGCTGAATTTGGCAGAGCAGGGGTGAGAAGGGGATGCTCTGGGGAAGAGAGGATGATGTCTGGGGGAGGAAGGATGCTCAGGGTGCTTTTAGGGTGGAAAGTCTGGGTATGTGTTACCACTGGACACAAAGTTGTCCCAATGGCAGCATGCAATGGGAAGCCTGTGGGAATAGGACAGGCCTGGACTGGTGATTCCCCCTGAACTCAGGGATGGGCTGGAATGTGGTGGGATGCCTTTGTGTCCCTCCAGGGCTGGCAGCAGGGATGCCCTCAGTCAGACAGGGATTCTGGAATGGCAGTCAGCCACGCCATGGCTCCAGTGTCAAAATTTGCTGGAGTTTAAATGGCAACAGCACTAATCCCTAAATGAGCCTGTTCATACATTCTCCCTGGAGGCAGCAGGAGGGGGGATTTGGGGCGGAGGGACAGCCCTTTCAGACACCTCCTGGAGCTGAGCTGGTGGCTGGAGCATCCCCTCCATCTCTGTCTCTGGAGCCAGAGCCATTCCCATCCCAGCTGGGGGATCGGGAAGGGGGATTGGGAAGGCAGATGACTCCTCCTGTGGTGCTGCAGATAAGCTGTCATATATTTTTTCATTTCTACAGGAGGATTTTAACCCACCTGGCAGGTTTAACTATTCCCTGCCAGGCCTTCCCAGGAGCCAGCGCCTGCCCTGAGGCAGGAAAGAACGTGGGGAGGTGGAGACAGAAGGGGTTAAGCGTCCACTGCCACCGAGATTTAGCAGGAGAAACCCAGGCATCCCAGCCTAATCCTCACATCCTTATATCGCATCCCTGCCTGCCTGGTACCGGCAGGAGGGATGCTGGTGGCCGTGGGTGATGGGCAGCCACTAGTGCTCCTGTAATCTCCCAAATATTTGGAGGGATAACAATTGCAGGAGAGAGGATTTTAACGCTTTCCTGGGGAGGTTTGCTCGGCCATTGCTGCATGCAGGGAGCTGCTTCCTGGCCTTGCCATCCTTGGTGCCTCGCGTTTGGGGTGATGGAGGTGGGGTTAAGGCTGGATCCCAGCTCGGTGCTGCTCCCTTTGGGGGGCGGGGTGGGTTTGGGGTCAGGGATCCTGGCAAGTTGCAAACGCTGGCGGCAAACATCTGCAAATCACCCCCCAGGGAACAGATGCTGCGGATAATCCAGCTCAACCCCGGCAGATTAAAATGTGTGATGAGGGATGGGGAGAGGAAAAGAAGTGCCTGTTCCCCTCCTCCCTTTTCCTCTCGTCGCTCCCACCACACTCATCCCCGAGCCCTCAGGATTTGGTCCCGAGGGTCGAGCTGGGAGCTGCCCCCTCTTTGCCTCTCCCTCCCCCCAAAGAGCTCCAGACACCCCGTAACACCGTGCCCTGAGTAGTGTGAGATTGTGGGATGGCGACAGCCTGGGACTTCCAAAAAAAACCCCCAGAGGAGATCTGGGAAGCAGGCACCCACCTCCCGCGGGAAGGAGGGAAGCCGGCAGATGGGAACCCCCTGCAGACGTCTGCCAGGGAGATGATTACAGGCAGCGGAGCGCGCACTCAAATATTTATTAGTTTGTCACTGCTGGGAGTTTTATTGCGGGTGTGATTGTGGGACTGGAAATCCCGGCTGTGCAGGGCTCCTTTCCTGCTTTCCCATGCAGAAGCACCTCCCGTGCCTGCCGCTCCTGCGGTCACTGGGCCACGGTGTCACCTCGGCTGGGACCGGAGCCACGGTGGCAGCGGCTTCTGGAGGTGGCGGGGCTGCCCCATTGGAAAAATGCCTTTTTCTGCGGGGGGATTTTGCAGTTGTTGCTGGGTAGTCAGGGCACACAGCAGCAGCAGTTGTTCCTGCACAAGCAGCCGTGTTTCCCCCCCACCGACGGCGTGTGGATTTTTTGGGGGGCCCCCCCATGAGCGTCAGCAGAGCCAGAGGTTTCCCATGCGGCGGGTGGCCGGGCGTCGGCAGCGGGGATGAAAGGCTGGCTTGATGGCTTATGATAAATGTGCCCAGCATGGTTCTCCTCCCTTTTCTCATCCAAAGTCCCCGTTGTTCCTATGCCTTAATTCTTCCCCAGCGTGTTTAAATACCAGCGGCCGTTTCATGCTGGAGGAAAACGCCCTGCCCAGCTGCAAATGCTTTTTTCCCAGCTAATTTCTGAATGGAAAAATCACCCTCCCCCTCCTTGATTTGCTTCTGTCCGTGAGTCTGGGCGATCTGTGGGGTTGGGGCTCTGTGGCATGGCCCCAGTCGTGAGTCTGCCATGAAAAACCCATCATCCTTTCCCCCTGTCTCCTGTTAGAGCTGCTCTTTTGGCCCCAGATCTCTCCTGGCCAGAAACAAAAGATCTCTCAGCTGTCGTGAGTTTGCAGAATTTTAACTTGCCCAGCATACTCCTTGCTTAAAAGATTGAGGTGTTTTGGGTTCAAACCTTAAACCCAGCAGGTTTTTGTAGTCACCAAAAAGGAGATGTTGAATCTGGCTGGTGACACCACCCTTATCCCCAAAGTCACTGTGCCCACATGGAGAAGAATCTTGAAGACCCAGCATTTATTTGGGCAGACCTCTCTTGGAGCAGGGTCTGGATGGGATTTTTGGCACTACCAGGAGTGTCTCAGCCCCAAACCTTGTGCTGGGGGCCCAAGGCGGCTCCCACCGCAGCCTTCACCCTTTCCTGCTGCGGATGATCCCAGTGAGTCACAAATCCGGTATTTTCATCCCCTTCCGGCCCTGACTCATCCCCTCCCGGCTCTCCCAGATCCTCTTGGATGACCTAAAGTCTTGTTTAGCATCACCAAAGTGGTGATGAGGTGGCACAAAACATATCCAGCACACCAACATCCTTGGTGTTGGCTTTTGGAGAAGGATCTCCTGGCCCATGGTTTTGGAACAGGGCCACGTGCACTTCGGGGTCTCACATCCATAGGGGAAGGTCCTCCCAAAAACCCCAAAACTGGCTCTTTAGGCTACCTGTGCCCATTCCCAGGTGCCAGGCTCAGGCCTGACTTTGCCACAGGGATGCAAGGAGCATCACATCGGGGAGGTTTTCACACAAGCCCGTGAGTGAAGTTTTGTTGGCTGCCTCTGTTGCCAGTTCGATTATCTCCTGCCAGCCCCTTTTGCCAGGGAATTTAGAGCCGTGGCATTGAAGCAGTTTTTGAAATTAACAAAAAAACCCAACACACAACCAACAAAACAACAACCTAGTGGATGAAGAATTTAAAAAAGGGGGGAAAAATGGGGTATTTGCTGCTGTGACAGGTAAAAGGCTGCCCAGCAGGAGCGGGCAGCAGGAGCAGTGGCCTGAGGCGGTCACAGGGAGCAGCATGTGATTGTTCATGGTGGGGGTCACACACCTTGGGGGACATTCCCTGTCCCCCTGCCTGCCACGAGGCCTGGGAAAATTACAGGTCTGCAAATGAGATGGGGGAAGAAATAACCAACAGCAGAGAGGTGGGGAAGAGCCAGCCAGAGAGAAAGAGAGAGAAATTAGCCCGGAGTTTAATTCATTGTTTCCAAAAGAGCAGTTAATGGATTATGACAAATGTCCTACTGCTCTCCCTTAGTGCTGTGTTAAATGGAAATGGAAAGTCAATTTTCCTAAATGGATTTTAAACGACTGACCTCGTGCATTTTTTTTTTCCCCTCAGTGATTTTTGCTCAGGAGGAAGCTTGGTCATCTTGTTTTCTTGGTGCATATGATTATATTTTTTTCTCTTCCTCCTCCTCCTCCTCCTCCTCACAGCTTGGGATTCTGATTCTCTCCGTGCAGCAGCGCTCCTTGCCAAGGGTGATGAAGGGAGTGGGCTCCTTTCTTTTCCCTGCCAGCTCTGGAGATGTTATCGCAGGGCTGGGGATATTTACTGTTTTCCTGCATGCTGCAGTGCCTGGAGTTGAGAATCACAGCTCTGGCTGGGGGAAGAGAGGAGGAGGAAAAGCTCATAACTCCTTTGAGTGTAAAGAAAAGCCTCGCGATGTGACCTGACTGCTAGTGAGATTCCCAGGAACAACAGGTTAAGCAGCAGCATCCCTGTGCACCTGTGTGGGGGTTTTTATTGCTCCTGTGATATTTGGGGTTGATCTTAATGGGCTGGAAATGGGTCTCCTGCAGATGATGCTCAGCATCAGTCAAGGCATCTTCCCAAGCTGCTGCTGGGAGTGAGCCACCCTGAGGCTCCCACTCCTAAGGGATAACATTCCCGTGTGAGCACTGAGCTGCTCACCCCTTTCCAAGATTTTTCTTGGCCTGGCCTGAGCAGACATGACCTCTAGTTATTTTTGCATGTAGTTGTCTTTTGAAATCAAACAAGCAGGAATATGGAGCTCCCCATGGCGCAGACTCCCATTTTCTGGGATAGTGTGAATCCTGGTGGCGCCTTTGGGTGATGTTCTCTGGAGGTGGCTGGGCTGCAAGCGATCGATCACCTGTTGAGTGATGCTGAAACCCAGGTGTTGGCAGGGAGTGAGATCGCAAATGCAGCTGCAGCGAAGGTGTGGATGGCTGAGATTTGTCCTGGGGATATGGTCAGCATTCCCAGCACAAGCCCTGCCAGCATTTTGCTCAGAGCATGCCCATGGATTCCTCAGGGCTGTGAGGAGGAGGCTTGGGGTGGGGGACAGCAGCCCCTTTGGAGCCTCTCTGTGTCCCTGTCACCATCCCTGCACCTGAGTTTGTTTTGCTTTTCCCCTCGTGGTGTTCTCTAGTGAGATCACCCAGGCTTTGGGTTGGGGTATGGATGGGGGTACCCAGGTGACAACAGGACTGATCCCACAGCTCTGTAGCTTACAGGGGTTTGCTTTGCTGGCTTTTGGGGAGCCTCCAGCCCTGGTTTTGCTTCTCCACTCAGCAAGGGCTGTTGTTGTGTGCAGGGCACTCCTGGGAAGGAGATGGGGTCGTGGGGCACCTCCTGACCCTGTGTGTCTCCTGGCAGGGCTGGAGTACAGCGATGTGCTGCCCGAGTCGTTCCCGTCAGCACCGGCGGAGACGCTGCCGCACTTCCTGCTGGAGCCGCAGGACGCCTACATCGTGAAGAACAAGCCCGTGGAGCTCGTGTGCCGCGCCAACCCCGCCACCCAGATCTACTTCAAGTGCAACGGGGAGTGGGTCAACCAGAACGACCATGTCACCAAGGAGAGCCTGGACGAGGTCACTGGTGAGCAAAGCCACCCCGGCATCCCTTTGTCTTCTTGTCCCTCGCTGCTTTCCAGGCCCTTTTTTTCCCTCTTGCCACATCCACACTGTTGATGGTTCTCCTCCAGGCAGACTTCCCAGACCATTGGTGACAGCACCACGATGGTGCTGTGGTCACCACACACCCCCAGAAGCTTGGGGAAGTCACCCTGCCTGATTCCCTTGCACAGGAGTTGGGCTTCTTAAAAGGGATTTTGAAGGCAGCATGTTTAAATCCGATAAAAAAAAAGAAAAAAAAAAAGGGACTGCTTTCCTACCAAATGCCTAATCAACATGTAGGAGTCATTGCCAGGAGGGGTGGCAAAGGCTGGCAGCTTATGCAGGTTCGCAGAGGGATTAAGTGTTTAATGGGTAATGAGAGCAATTGCAGGTTGGATTTGAAATGCCTGTTGATGGCAAATGAGCTCTTTTCTGCCTCAGAGGATAAGTCAGCCTCTGGCTGCCTGGAATGGGGTGAGAAGGTGGGTTTGGCATTTTACTCCGTGGGATTGGGCTCTGCAGAGCTGCTTGGTCCATGCCTTGAAACACCCTGGCATGAGAACAAGATGTGGGGTACGACATACCATGTAATCGAGTAGATTTGCTGAAATTGGGATGCTTTAGCTCAGCACCCATCTTTTCTACACAAGTTTTTGTACCTGTGGTTGATGAGGAGTGGGGGAAAACAGCCACATTTCCTCTGTAAGATCTGCTCTCTGCAAACACCTGCTCATGTGGCATCCAGAGGGCTTTAAACCAAAGCAACCTTTTGAACTGCAGTGGTGTTGGCCTTGGAAGGCAGGCTGTGCTTAGAGGAGACACTTCACCAGCCTAGAGGAGCCACCAGTATTTTGACAGAATCTCCTCTTGTCCTTGTGCTTTTTCCCACAGCCTTGCCCTTCCCTGGTATCTCTTGCTCTCTGCCCTGTACTAGACACAAGCTGGTCTGAACTCGCGTGCATCGCTGAACCTGCTCTGTAAAGGGAAGATCCTTTCTTTCCTCTGCAGCTTTTTGAGCCTTTCCCCCTAGAGCTGCTTGAGCCATTCTTGGGGTGTTTTTCCTCTAGAGGAAAGCTGGTTAGAGATGCCCAGGCAGGCTGTCCCTTTGCTTCTCTGGAGGCTGACAGGAGCAGGGGACATTCTGTTTCTCTCTTTTGGGGTGCATCTCTACCTCCCAGCTCTTGCAGAGGCCAGATTTGAAACCCTCCCCACTGCAGGGCAGAGTCAGTGCTGGTCAGTGACTGAGCAGCCTTTGCCAAGGGGTTTTTAATTTATTTATATCATCTGGCCACACTGGGTTGAGCCGAAGGTCTGTGTGCCCCGCACACGGCAGTGGAGGATGCTTAGGGGAAGATCATGGAACCAGGACAAGGAGGGAGCAATGGAGCTGCCCTGTCACCCTCCCACCTTTCCACCAGTCACAATCAGGGGCTCTCAGCTCTGGCGGCAACATCTGAGCAGCGTGGTCCAGCCCCTTGTTAATTTGTGTAATTGCTGTTAGGAGTCATTCCTCTGGAGCGTCCTGTAGGAGGGGGTTTCACGCCTTAGTGATGTGCAGTGTGGAAAGAAACACTCACAGACTCGTGGAATGGTTTGGGTTGGAAGAGACCTTAAAGATGATCTAGTCCAACCCCCTGCTATGGTCAAGGACACCCTCCACTAGCCCAGGTTGCTCCAAGCCCCGTCCAGCCTGGCCTGAAATCCTCCCAGGGATGGGGCATCCATCTGGGCAACCTGTTGCTGTGGGAACTCATTTGCTTTGATCCAGCATCTCCCTCTCAGATTCCAGTCCACTGATGCAGAACGTGTGCTGGCAATTTGGGAAGGAAGCAGCACAGCCCTTCTTCATCCAGGCTTCAAAGATGGCATTGCTGCTATCAGGGAGTGAACCCACAGTGCTTGCAGGTGATGCCGCGCATGTAAAAGCTGCTGGTGTGAGCATCTCTGCCTGGCAGCCTCCCTGAGGAAAAAGGAGTTGGAACCAAAGGGGTTTAACAGGCTGAAAAATCTGCATTTGCAGCGCCCGGCATTGGTCAGGAGTGCTGCCGGAAAGGGCACGGGGGAGAGCTGGGCACAAAGGCACAGGTTAACACGGTTAGTTTTTAAGTGTCCTTGGTTAAAAGCTTGGGAAAAGGGACCTTTAAGAAGAAGGAAAAAAAAAAAATAGGAAGTTTTAAGATGACGTGTCTTGAATGAGCCCGGCTCAGTAATGCTCTGACTGCGTCTGATCCAAAACATTTCATGCGGAAGAAAGCAAAAATAGGCCAAGTCAGAGAGGATAATTCAGCTGGGTGAGGAGGGCTGGGCAGGAAGAGCGGCTCTGTTTCGGTGCCTGGAAGCCCTCAGGAAGTGTGCCATGAATTCAATCTTCAGTTTTGGGTAGTCAACTGCTTTCAGGGGGGCAATTTGCAGGATGCTCTCTGCTTTCCAGAATGCTCATCCCACCAGAGCTTCCCAGACAGACAAGATGGGTTTGAGCCATATCTCCATCCTGGGTCCTTCTAAAAACCCTAAGTTTCCCAAAAGTGCTTGGCCCAAATACCTTTGCTTTTGGGGTTTTCTTGTTGTGTTTTTTTTTTCCCTGAATAATGACAAAATAAATTGTATTTCCTTGTCAGCTCTTCTGCAGGAAGGTGGCAGGGAGACAGTAATTGCTCCTCACAGCACTGGGAGTGAGCTGTAACAAAATTACAGCTGAGGAGCGTGCGGCACTCGATCGCTGTGAAATTGAGGCCTTTTTAAAATAGAAACTGAAAAAAAGAAAAGGGCAGGTATTGCTTAAAATAAGGAAAAGTAAGCGCTGAGTCCCTCCCGCCCTTGGTGATGGTCATTGATGCTTCAGCATCCTGCAGTCCAGGGGACCGTGTCCTTGTCGTGATGGTGTCACCTTTGTCATTGCCCCCCTGCCATGGCCAGGCTGATTTCTGTAAGATTTTATTTGTCTTGTGATATTTGTATTCAAGTGGCACAGGCTGGGGGGGAGGCATCCTTCAAAGCCTGGTGGGTGGGAAGGGGACTGGACAGGGGTGTTGGTGATCTTCAACTTTAGGAATGGTGAAGAGTTTCTGGTCCTGCTCAGCTGGCCTGGGAGGGGAAAAGACACACTTCCACGTGATCCACTGTCCTGGCTTCATCCCCAAACCAGCCTTCAGAGGGAACAGTCTCCCTGAATCGCGAGGTGCCAGCCCCAGATGAGAGGCCTCCAACCCTCTGTCCTCCAGCTTTGCACATGCACTGCCCCTCGGGCGTGCTGCCTCAGTGTCCCTGTTCCTGGCTGCTCCTGCCCATCTGACGCCGTGCCTGTGTCCCCTGGCAGGGCTGCTGGTGCGGGAGGTGCAGATCGAGGTGTCCCGGCAGCAGGTGGAGGAGCTGTTTGGCCTGGAGGATTACTGGTGCCAGTGCGTGGCCTGGAGCTCGGCGGGCACCACCAAGAGCCGCCGGGCCTACGTGCGCATCGCCTGTAAGTGCTGCTCCTGCCTCTCCAAAGGCTCTCTCCTTCTCCACTTTCTCATCCATTTGGGATGACCCATCCCTGCTGGGTGACCCTGGTTTTCTCTCCCCACCCCAGCTCTGGCTTTGCTTCTGAGTGTCGCCATCCCCACCTGGGCGGTAGCACCACTGGGGTTAAGGCCTCATTGCCCCGCAGCGCATTCAGCACTTCCCGGGTTTTATTATTGTTAATAACCCAACGGATGCTCTGCCTGGATCAGCGACTCAGTGTCCTCCGAGTCCCTGCTGTCACATGTCACTGCCCTGAGCTGCTCTTTGGGGGTGTCAGCCTGATTGAGGGCGAGTTAGTCAGGCTGGGCCCGCCGGAATTGGAGATGGCAGAGCTACAGGAGGACAGCCAGGCCTCCCCGGTCCCAAATGGATTTTGCTCTTAGAGGGCTAATAATCCAACATGTTATCCGAAACTGAGAGGACTGGTGGATCAGCTGTGCTGCTGAAGGGTTGAGTCGTAACAGGGAAAATCACAGAATCAGAGAATCACAGAAAGTTTTCGGTTGGAAGGGACCTTAAAACTCACCTCGTTCCAGCCCCTTGCCATGGGGAATGACACCTTCCTCTAGACCAGCTTGCTCCAAACCCCCTCGAGCGTGGCCTTGAACATTGCCTTGGTGTTTTTGGAGCAGCGGGTTCAGGAGCCACATGGAGAGGGCTGGGAGTTGTAGCAGAGGATTGCAGCACCATCTAGTGATGCTCCTGCTCCTTCCTAGGCTCTGGAGCAGGAGACTGCCATGTCCCCCGCACCCTGAGGGGCTCTGCTGGGAAGGATGAAGAAAAAGTGGACTAGCTGAGTTTAGACCCAAAAGGAAAAGACAGGATGGGGTATAGGCTTGCAAGCACATGAAGGAGGAAATGCATCATCCTTGAGCACCATGTGCTGTCCCAAATCCATCCTGGAAAACATGGTTCTTCAGCTCCTTCCTCCCAGGGCATGTTTTGCCCTGGCTGTCAATGCCAGAGGGATTTCCTGACTCGTGGATGCTTGATGCTGAGGCACCCACCAAAGTTTTGGAGGCTGCCCTGTTCCTGGTGCAGGCTGGTAACCCCTGGCTTTTCCTTCCCCTCCCAGATCTGCGGAAGAACTTTGATCAGGAGCCGCTGGGCAAGGAGGTCCCGCTGGAGCACGAGGTGCTGCTGCAGTGCCGCCCGCCCGAGGGGGTCCCACAGGCCGAGGTGAGCCTGAAGGAATGCACAGTGGGATGTCCCATCCCATCCCATCCCATCCCATCCCATCCCATCCCATCCCATCCCATCCCATCCCATCCCATCCCATCCCATCCTGTCCCGGATGATCTCCTGCCAGCTCTCACTCAGCAGAATGGTTTATTTTGGGCAGCACCTGCTCAGCCCACTTCTCCCACACTTCCTGAGGTGCCCCAGAGGGAAGATCTGACCAGGGGGCACCCAGAGAGTTGTCTGGATGGGAGTGGTCACCAGTGGGAGCTGAGGGCTGGGAAAATCTATATGGATGTGTTTCCCTACCAAGGTAGTGGAGCTTTCCTTGCCCACAGCTCCGTCAGCTGCTGGGAGCTATGTGTTGGAGAGAGCCACGGTGTCTCATCCTTGGCCCAAACACCAGTAACACGCCCCAGTCAGGCCTGGGTTGGCCCACTTTTTGAGGAGAAATAAATCCAGTCAGAGGTGAGGTTGTCCAGTCAGTGGTTGAAGTGTTGAGGACATCGTTGGTCCTGGTGATGGCTTAATCCCCATCCTTCCCCATTCCCTCCTGTCCTGCCAGGTGGAGTGGCTGAGGAACGAGGACGTCATCGACCCCACCCAGGACACCAACTTCCTGATCACCATCGATCACAACCTCATCATCAAGCAGGCCCGGCTGCTGGACACTGCTAATTACACCTGCATGGCCAAGAACATCGTGGCCAAGCGCCGGAGCACCACAGCCGCTGTCATCGTCTACGGTACTGCCCCGTGCTCCTGAAAGGGGACTTCTGGTGCTGCCCGTGTCTCCAGGCCGGGGGGGGAATATGAGCACTCCCTGGGAGTGGTAGGAGTGAATTAAATTAGTGCATGCCATTAGGTGATAGCCAATATCTGCAGAACGGGAGCCTCTAATGGCTTCCACAGGCAGTAGGGAGAGGTTTGAGGTGTAGGAGTGGAGGTATTTCTGAGCATTCTCAGTTGGGTAGGAGGGTGGATGGAGTTTGGATCCAGATGGATTGCTCTGGCTCTCAAAGCAGCTGGAAAGCTATGTTTGGCTGAACTTTGCTATGAAATCAAAGATCTCCTCAGGGCTAGACACAAAAATATTTGCCAAGTGGAAAGATGGACCAAAGCAGTCTCAAGCATCTCAGGTGTGGGGTGGGTGACACAAGGGGGAGTCTCGGGTTTGCTGCTCACGAGGCTGAGCTGTAACAGGAGCTCACAGAAGGTGTAAGAACTCAAAGCTTAGCTCCAGTCCAAGGCTTAGCTGATGGGTTGGGCTCCAGAGCTAACTCTGCCCATCCCCTCTGCAGTGAATGGTGGCTGGTCCACCTGGTCTGAGTGGTCTCCGTGCAACAACCGCTGTGGCCGGGGCTGGCAGAAGCGCACCCGGACCTGCACCAACCCCGCGCCGCTCAACGGCGGCTCCTTCTGTGACGGGCAGCCCTTCCAGAAAATCACCTGCACCACCCTCTGCCCCGGTAAGGAGGGTTCAGGAACTGCCTTGCCCGTGCTGCCTGTACCCCAGGCTGTGGTTGGGATTGTTGGGATTGTTCAGCCTGGACAAGAGAAGGCTCTGAGGTGACCTAATTGCACCCTTCCAGTACCTCAAGGGAGTCTACAGGAAACATGGAGAGATTATTTACAGGGGCCTGGAGTGACAGCACAACAGGGAATGGCTTCACACAGATAGAGGGCAGGGTTAGATGGGACATTGGGAAGGAATTCTTCCCTGTGAGGGAGGTGAGGGCCTGGCACAGGTTGCCCAGAGAAGCTGTGGCTGCCGCTGGATCCCTGGCAGTGTCCCAGGCCAGGCTGGACGGGGCTTGGAGCAGCCTGGGACAGTGGAAGGTGTCCTTGCCCATGGCAGGAGAGTGGAACAAGATGGATTTAAGGAGTGCTGGGATAACATTCCCTGAAGTGGGAAGGTGTTACTGACTGTCCTGTGTCCGGTGCCCGCAGTGGACGGCGCATGGACAGAGTGGAGCAAGTGGTCAGCGTGCAGCACCGAGTGCACCCACTGGCGCAGCCGCGAGTGCGCAGCCCCCGCGCCCCGCAACGGCGGCAAGGACTGCAGCGGGGTGCTGCTGGACTCCAAAAACTGCACCGACGGGCTCTGCCTGCACAGTGAGTACCTGGGAGGGTGGCCATGGCCACGGGGACATGCCACAGGAGATGCCACTGACCACTGCACTCCAGCCTTCGGCCACGCTTTGTTGGCTGTGCCTCCAAGCTGATGGAGCAGCCACTGCCAGTTGTGTTTTAAGTCGTGTCTTTAAAAAGGTGTTTTCAAGCAGATTCACCCCTTCCAGAGTTATTTCTTACTTGGAGGAAGAGATACTGGGAATTTTGGGGGATCTAAATGTGCTGCTGGCATTGAGGCCCCTGCTCCCCCCCATAGGTTTGGGGTCTCTGCTGAAATAAAGCTGGTTGTGGGTAGAGGGGGCAACCAGGAGGGGTTTCTCAGGCACACCATGAAAACTCCTTCCCTGGGTCATTGCTGGGAGCTCTGCAGGTGTTAATTTGTTCAGAGATAAATCCATAATGATGGTAATGGTGCTGTTACCTGTGAGTGGGCACGCTGAAGGCAGCCAATGCTGCCACCTGCTGCCATGTGACACCAGTATACACTTTACTGGGCACAGGGATCTCCTTGTCACTGTGCTTCTGCCTGGCTTTTGGAATGCCCCAGGGAACGATGCTGATCTCCCACACACCCCCCCCCCCCCCCCCCCCCCCGCCGAGCTGACTTACCTCTCACTTTCTGTTTCATCTCATCCCCATCATCACCTTCACCTTTTTCTTTTCTAACTTTGTTTTTCCTAACAGATAAAAGAATTCTAAACGAGCCCAAAAGCCACCGTAAGTGCTCATTTCATGGCCATTTCTTTGTTTTGTTTTGTTTCTTTGGTTTTGTTCTGTTGAATCCATGGTAGGGGTTCCCTGGCTGCTGGGCAAGGACAGGGTGGGAAGAGGGAGCAACTAAAGGCCACCCCAAAACTCTTGTGGGCTCCTCAGGGTTGTCTCTTATAGGATGTGAGGGTTGCTCACAGCTTCATGAACCTGAGCTGCACAAACCCAACGTTTCTGGGACCCTTGGTGCTCAGGTGAAGTTTGCACGAGCTGTGGCCAGGTGTCCTCCAGAAGTCTGAGGGTTTCACCTCCATCTCACTCTCTGGCATTGCTCTTGACTTCCTGCTCTTAGAAAACACCCTCCATCCTCCTGCCAGCCTTTCCAGCAGGCCCAGGGCACATCTTTCTGCCCATGCCTGAGTCAGTGGTAGGACTGGGGAGCACTGGTGGGTCTTCACATGTATTTCTGCTGCTCCTTTATTCACTTCTCTCTTTAATCCCTCCCAGTGCTGGAGGCCACGGGCGATGTGGCCCTGTACGCCGGGCTGGTGGTGGCCATCTTTGTCTTCATCGTGATCCTCATGGCCGTGGGGGTGGTGGTGTACCGGAGGAGATGCCGCGATTTCGACACGGACATCACGGACTCCTCGGCTGCTCTGACCGGAGGCTTCCACCCTGTCAACTTCAAAACGTCCCGGCATGGTAAGAGCCATGGAGGTCCTCACCAGCCGTAGGTCAGGCAGAAAGGAAGTCACAGGAGAGGGTGGATCCTCACTGGGCTCCCAGTCCAGTTTTCCCAAGAGAATATACTGATTTTTGAAGGCTCCAGGGGAGTGGTCAGGTGTTGGTGGTGGGAATCAGGACAGCCTGGTCTGCTGGAAGGTGCCCCATGGCTGGGGGTTGGAACGAGATGGTTCTGAAAGTCCCATCCAACCCAAACCATTCTGGGATGTCCTCCACTCCAGCAGTACTTTTCCATGCCCTTGTTCCCATGGCTGTCTTCATCCCAGCTGTGTCTCCTGGTCCCGCAGACAACCCCCAGCTGCTGCACCCATCGATGCAGCCGGACCTGACGGCCAGCGCGGGCGTGTACCGCGGGCCCATGTATGCCCTGCAGGACTCCTCCGACAAGATCCCCATGACCAACTCCCCGCTGCTGGACCCCCTGCCCAGCCTCAAGATCAAGGTGTACAACTCCTCCACTGCCTCGTCCTCCTCTCCGGGACTGCACGACGGCACGGACCTGCTGGGCGGGGTCCCCACCACCGGCACCTACCCGGGGGACACTGCCAGGGATGGCCACTTTGCCAGCGTGAGGGGCAAAGGCCTGGGCTCCCAGCACCTCCTCAGCCTGCCCCGGGAGCACGGCTACAGCGCCAGCGGCACCTTTGGCTACCTGGGGGGAAGGCTCACTGTGCCAGGCACAGGTAAGTCCAAAACTGGGATTGTGTGGCTGCTGAAACATCAAGGAGTTGCTCTTGTCCCTGTGTGAGCAGCCCTTTGCTATCCCAAAGCTGGCTCATGGAAGGAAGGAACAAAGCCATTCCCAAGCCAGGCATCTCAGGCTGGAGGTTACAGCCTCCTTGGGCTTGCCTAGGTCTTTCCCTGCCATTGATCCAGGGCCAGAGTCTTGCAAAAAGATGCAAAGATTAGGATTTTCTTCCTGGTGAAGAAAGAGCATTGGCCTGGCTCATCCTTGCAGCCCCGGGACATCCCAGAGAAGCTGTGGCTGCCCCATCCCTGAAAGTTTTAAAGGCCAAGATGACAGGGCTTGGAGCAACCTGAGATAGTGGAAGGTGTCCCTGCCCAAGGTGGAACTGGGTGATCTTTAAGGTCTCTTCCAACCCAAAGCATTCCATGTTTCTGTGATCTGGAAGTGTTCTCCTGGCTCCCTGCTCTCCTTGTGCACTCTGGCTGGGTTGGAGGGTGGTTTCTCCCTCATTCCCCCCTCTGTCTGTGACTGACACCTGTGTGCCATTCCAGGGGTGAGCCTGCTGGTGCCCCACGGGGCCATCCCCCAGGGGAAGTTCTACGAGATGTACCTGGTGCTCAACAAGGCCGAGAATGCCCTGTAAGTCACCCCACTGGCCACCCGCTCCTCGTTGGCCACCACGGAGTTCCCTGTCCAAGCTCTGTGCCCTGTCCCTCCACAGGCTGCCCTCTGAGGGCACACAGACAGTGCTGAGCCCAGCAGTGACCTGTGGGCCCACGGGCCTGCTCCTGTGCCGCCCCGTGGTGCTGACCATTCCCCACTGCGCCGACGTTGGCTCCTCGGATTGGATCTACCAGCTGAAAACACAGTCCCACCAGGGGAACTGGGAGGTGAGCTGGGAACCCAGGCCCTGCAGCCAGCACAGACCCTGAGGGGCACAACCCCTTGGATGAGGGGCTGACCCCCAGTCTCGATGTCCCTGTAGGAAGTTGTGACCCTGGATGAGGAGACCCTCAACACTCCCTGCTACTGCCAGCTGGAAGCCAAGTCCTGCCACGTTTTGCTGGACCAGCTTGGCACCTATGTCTTTGTGGGAGAGTCCTACTCCAGGTCAGCCATCAAGAGGCTCCAGCTGGCCATCTTTGCCCCCACTGTCTGCACCTCCCTGGAGTACAGCCTCAAGGTCTACTGCTTGGAGGACACGCCAGATGCTCTGAAGGTAAATATCCCCTCCCCAAAGCTGTTTGTGCTGGATGCTGCCTGGTGCCTCTCAGGATGGCCTGGCCCTGGGGAGCAGACAACCTGATGCAACTGCCTGCAAAGTGACCACAGGGAAATAATGAGGTGTTTACTGCTTTCCCTGTCCTTTTTCATCCTCTGTGAAGGAAACAGAGAGGGTGTGGTGTAGCTCCTCTGCTGGGACCCCTCCTGCAGGCATTACACGAGAAGTTTGGTTGCTGATGGGCAGGTTTTTTTATAGATCCTGTTATTCCTGCATGAATCCATGGCTCTCCCTGCCTTGGAAGGGTTTCATGGCATAGATAACATTCCGTGCATCATGGGAAGCTGAAGTTTGGATGCTTTGGCTACCTGGACCCACTGGTGCTGTGGCTGTTGGATTCCCTGTGACTTGTCCAGTGGATCCTGTTGGGATTGCTGTGGTGCCTCTAGGTGGGGATGTCGGCAGGGCTCTGGCTCCTGGATTGTCTTTTTCTCCTGAAGGCTTCTGGTGTGATGAAGGGATGGTGTTAAAAGCAGATAGAGTGGCACCCTTCCAGGGAGGACCCAACCCTTGTGTTGGAGCTTTATGTTCTCCGAGGAGCACAGAGGCATTTATGGATGCTCACATGAGGAAATTCAAGTTTTGGGTGGGGCTGGTGTATGAGATGAGCTGGCAGGTTCTGTTGTGGTGGCAAAAGCTGTTCTCCATGGGCTTGAGGCTGCTGCTGGCTCTTCCTGGCAACTCCTCTCCCCACTCCAGCCTGGCTTTTGGTGTGGAGGGGGGCAGAGGAACAGCCCCTGCCCTTCTCCTGGATCTCACCTCCCCTGTCCCACTGCCCACAGGAGGTGCTGGAGCTGGAGAGGACACTGGGAGGGTACCTGCTGGAGGAGCCCAAGCCCCTGCCCTTCAAGGACAGCTACCACAACCTGCGCCTCTCCATCCACGACATTCCCCACGCGCTGTGGAGGAGCAAACTGCTGGCCAAGTACCAGGTGAGGGGCTGGTGGGGGGGCAGCTGGGCTTCCAGACTGGGAGCACCATCTCCAGTCAGGCACCACGGGGCTGGGGGTTCCCTGGGCATGTCTCCTGAGCTGTCTCCCAAAGGGGTAGAGGAGGAAGGGGACCGGTTTTCTGGTGTTTTTGGTGGGGATGCTCTCTGTGAGGCCCTGCTGTCCCATCTCATCCCTCATGGAGTGGCTGGAGGAGGTGGGATTTCCCACGGGAGCTGCTGGAGCCTTGGCTGAGCCCATGCTTTGGTGGCCCACAGGAAATCCCCTTCTACCACATCTGGAGCGGCAGCCAGCGAGCCCTGCACTGCACCTTCACGCTGGAGAGGTACAGCCAGGCCTCCACCGAGCTGACCTGCAAGATCTGCGTGCGGCAGGTGGAAGGGGAAGGGCAGATCTTCCAGCTCCACGTCACGCTGGGAGAGGTGAGCACAGGGGAGGCAGGGGGGCAGCAGGGGACACGCTGGGACATTTCTCACCCTGTCCTTCCTTGTCCAGCACGGCAGCTCCTCCGACACGCTCCGCTCCCACCACAGCGGTGCCACCAGCACCACCAGCACCACCCAGGTGGGACCCTATGCCTTCAAAATCCCCCTCTCCATCCGGCAGAAGATCTGCAACAGCCTGGATGCTCCCAACTCCAGGGGGAACGACTGGAGACTTCTGGCCCAGAAGCTTTCCATGGACCGGTGGGTGTCCCCAGGATTTGCTTTGCCTTCCTGTGCCCCCTCCCAGCAGGGAGGCTTCACTCTGTGCTCCCTCTCAGCTGTAGGCATCCACTGGGGTTGTGTCCAGCTGTGTAGGTCCCTCCATAAATGGGGATAGAGCTCTGCATAGTTACATCCATTTCTATCCTTGGATATAATTTTAAACTAAAAGAGGAGAGGTCTGGATGAGATATTGGGAAGAAATTCTTCCCCTGGGGGTGGTGGGGCCCTGGCATCATCCCTGGAAATGTTCAAATCCAGGTTGGATGGGGCTTGGAGCACCCTGGGATAATGGAAGGTGTCCCTGGCCATGGCAGGGGAGTTGGAACAAGATGATCTTGAAGGTCTCTTCCAACCCAAACCTTTCTGCGATGCATCTGTGCTACAGTCCTGGGTCTCTTGTCACTTCGAATGGCCCTTATTGGGCCATTCCCACCTGGTTTCACCCCAGGACCAAAGGGAGAAAGGGCAATTTCAGCAAAGCAAAGTTTTTGCATGAATGCCAGCTCTGCCTAAAAATCGCAGATGGTCTCTTGAGGGCTTTGGCATTTGTGTTACAGCATTCCCATCAAAGTTCATGTTCCAAACAGGTTTGCTGCTCCAGCATCCTCCATCTCCTGCCATCTCCAAAGGGCACCACAGCAACCCAACCTTCCTCTGCTTCTCCCTTTCAGGTATCTGAACTACTTTGCCACCAAAGCCAGCCCCACCGGGGTGCTCCTGGACTTGTGGGAAGCCGAGCACCAGGACGACGGCGATCTCAACACCCTGGCCAGTGCCTTAGAGGAGATGGGCAAGAGCGAGATGCTGGTGGTCATGGCTACAGAGGGGGACTGCTGATGGTACTCCCCACAGCTGGGGGGCCAGGAGGATGAAACAGGGGGTGAGGAAGGGTCCTCCCCCAATGGCAGGGGGAGGCACATCCGTCCTGAGCAGGGAGGGGCCGAGGTCGGCGCTTCTCCCGCATCACTGTCAGCCTTAGAGACCCATCCTCAGCGTTTACAAGCAATTCAAGTGTTACACAGCATTCCTCCTCCTCCTCATGGCACGGGGAGGAATTAGGGCTTCTCAAGTCGGGATGGGGGCTTTCCTTTTCCTTCTTCTTTTTTGGGTTCCCTTCCTCCTTTAATAGCATTTCTGCGTTGAAGAGATGAGTACAATCCAGGCTTAACTTCTGTCAAAGGCTTCAGGCAGCTTAATGAGGCAAATAGGAAAGAAAAAAAGGAAAAAAAAAAGTTTCTTAGGAAACGCAAATAATTTATTATCCAGATCTTTGGATGTGTCCTTTTTAAAAAAAAAAAAAAGAAAAAAAAGAAGACAGATTTATGAATTTTTTTTTTTTTTTTTGGTGTGTGAGAGCAAGAGCGTCGCCGTGGTCAGGGTGGCAGAGAGAGAGATTTCAATGGACACATTTTTGTAGGGAAAAGCGTGTGATCCAAGTTGAGCAAAACATGTTTACATGTCCTGGGACCCCCAGGGAGCCCGGAGGGTGAAGTGCCTCTCCGCCCCTCTGATTTAGGGCCAGCTCAGACCCTTCCCAAGGCTTTTGTCCTTGCAAACTCCCCTTTCCCTGGCAGCAGGAATGAGGGGTCCCACTCCACCTGCAAGGAGGGATGAGGGCTTTAGGGTTTGGGGTAGGGAGGGTGCATCCAGGTATGGGTGTTTTTAATGAATTCTTCCCTGGCATGGTTTGGGGGAGCTTTTTAGGATGACTACGCCTTCATTTGCTTCATAACTTCAGTACAAACCAAAGATTTCAGTCCTATGCCAACCTCCAGACTCGAGGCTAAAGGGGGGATGTTGTAAACCCAGCAGGATTTTGCAGTGAGCACCCCAAAGCTGGGCTCGGGGGTCAGAGGGAGGTGAGGAGTGGGTGTGGAGGGGTCAGGGAAGAGCAGGGGCTGACAGGCTGGGATGTGGCCACTTCAGATCACCTCCCCTTTGGGTCCGTGTGCTCCTGCCTGGAATTGGATGCGGTATTTCAGCAGGGATTCAGGGAGGGATACTGTGGTATTCCCAAACTGTGAGCCAGGCTGAGCATTTTCACGAGGGACAGCATCATGAGCAGTGATGAAGTTTCCATCCCTCACTGCAGCTCCTGTTTTTCCCTGGAATAGGCTTTTTATAGTGATGGAGAAGCTGTGGGGTGAATGGAAAGCAATCGAGGGGTAGGCAGGAACGAGGTTCCTCACACAGACACGGTGTGTTTTGATGAAGGTAAAAAGTTTAGGTTGCCTGCAGGTAGAAATAGTTACTCAGCGAGTGCTGTATCTTAGAAATTTGTCTGTTTAAAAAAATAAAATAGGAAGGGGGTGGTAAGCTCAGGATTAGGCTGGGTCACACGGCCAGGCTGTGGATTCTCCATCAGTGCAAGTATTAGGAGCATGTCCTGCTCTGGGCTGCAAAGCCCTGGATCAGTGTCGTGGAATGTCTGTGTCATCGCACAAAGAGTCATCCCACAAAGTGCTGGGCACCAGAGCACACTCAGGGAGCCTGGAGAGCATCACATGCCCAGAGCAGCTCAGAAGGAGCTTTCAGTATTGCTGGGACATGACAGGATTCCTCTGGGCAGCTCCTGAGGAAAGCATGGAGCCACTCCCTGCTGTGTCTTGGGGTCCCTGGGTTCACTTCTTGCCAGCTTTTCAAGGCTGTGGGAGACAAGGGATCTTTTCCCCTCATGCTGGGTGGGAAAACTGCTGCTGGGTGAGCTCCTGTGTCATGTGGGAAAGGGCTTGTCTGTCCTTTGGGTTGCATTTGGCCATTTCTGAGAGCCTGTCTCTGAGCTGAGGAGGAATAAGCAAATTTGGAGAGCAAGTAAGACTTGATGGATCAATCCAGCTGCCGGTGGTTCCGGGGGCTCCTCTCTCAATCCCATGGTGTTCTCCAAGGGGTCAGATGCTCTTTCAGGTCGCCTCAGAATCTCTCTCGCTCCCATTCTCTGGTTTATGGATTGCTGCTCCGGGATGTGCATCTGTCCGTCTGTCCGTCCATCCATCCTGCCCGCGGGTGCCTCTCTCCATCCCCATCCCCATCCGTCTGTGCCCCTCCCCCTTTCCTTTGGGCAGGCAGCAGCCACCTGGCTCGGCTGGAGTGCATGTTTGGGGAGATCCTCCCTGTTTTCCTGAGCGGGGAACCTGCAGCAGGAGCAGGGCAGGGGGGATGCAGGGTTTGCCTCCACCTCCCATGGGTGCCAGCTCCCAGGAGCCCTCCACGCCTCCCTCCATGCCCGGGGGTTTGTCCAGCCAGGCATTTTGGCAAAGGCAGCCCTGTGGTGTCCATGTCATGCTGGCAGCGTCCATCTCTTGCTCCAAAATGTGTTTTCATATTTATATGTCCAGGGGATGGCATCCTCTAAACCCCGTGTCTGTTTATTCTGTAAACTAAAGAACTGTAAATAAAGTTTAGCATTCCTATTGTAACAAATTAATTTTTATGCAATAAATTATATTTCCTAGTCTAATAAAAAAATTAAAAAAAAAAAAAAGAAGAAAACAATCTGCTTGCTGCTCTCCTGTTTATCACTCACCGCTTCCTGCTGCTTTTGGCATCTGCAGGGATTGAGGATCCCTGAGGATGTTGCTCTGGGAGTCCCTGATGGAAGTAAGCTGGAGATTGATTGATGGCTTGTTTTGGGCTCACATGGGTGATCCCAAGGTGGGAGACGAGGGCTGCAGCTGTGGCTCGTGGGCTGAGCCACCCTCTCAAGCAGCTCATTCCCTTCCCCAAGGGATATCCTGCAGAAAGCAATGCCCCTTCCAGCAAGGACAAGAATCGGGAGGGGATAATTGGGGAGGGGGGAATGGAGCACGGAGCTGCAGCTGCAAGTGGGGCATCCCTGTCCTCCAGCATCCCACTTCTCTTCCTCCCCTGCTTCAGTCCCAGCAAGGAAACAAAGCCAGAAGGGTTTGCAGGGGGCTTTGAGGATCCCTGCCTGGGCCACCCACCGGGTCCAGCTCACGGGGACCAGCTGCCACCAGGAGATGGCAACATTGTCCGTGCTCTGGGCAGGAGTGGGAAATCTGCAACCAGTGAGAAAAAATTTCGGGGACGAAATTGCTGCCCTGCCACCACAGCGATTGTAATGTAGCCCACAGACATGCCCAGCCCTCCCAGCCGGGCTTTGAAGCTCCAGACAGGATGCTGTTCTTCTCAGAAGGGATAAATAACCTTTTCAAAGAGTCCCAGGGTGGTTTGGTTTGGAAGGGATGTTATAGACAGTCTTGTTCCAGCCCCTGCCATGCACAGGGACACCTTCCATCAGACCAGGTTGCTCCAACCTGGCCTTGGACACTTCCAGGGATTGAGGGGTAGCCACAGCTTCTCTGGGCACCCTGTGCCAGAGCTTCTCCACCCTCAAGGGGAAGAATTTCCCCCTAATATCCAGTATAAACCTGCCCTCTCGTCAGCTTAAAGCTGTTCTGCTTGTCCCCTTCTTTGCATCTGAATTCCTTTCACCTCCACCTCCCACGCTGCTTTCCCTGGGCACTTTTTGTACTAAACCATCTTTCCAAGGGCCCAAATCCGTGGATAACTTTGACCAGCTGGTGCCCAATTCCACCTGTTGTTCTCCTCTTGAAACACCCAGTCTGTTAATTCCCCTCAGGATCCAGCCACCCCAAACTCCTGCAGTGACACACTGAACTCAGCCTCCATGACAGGCTCAAAACCAGCAGCTGTCCCACGAAGTGCTGATTTATTCTGCAAGGGGAGGGCACAGGGGTGTCCCCAAAGCTGCCCCCAGCCCCTGTGTTGTCGCAGAGGCTCTCTGGAGCATGGGTAATGCTGTCTGCAGGGGCTGTTTTGGCTTTGTCCCCCTGCCAGGCTGTCACAGTCCCCTGGCTGATGTGACACGAGGCTCTTCCCCAGCACAGTGGGTTTTTTGACATGATAGATGGCAGCAGGTCAGGAACATCAGGCAGATCCCTCAGAGCTGATGAGTTACTGACTGGCAGAGGCCGTGCCATCTCCTCAGGTGCTTTCCCAGCCCTGGCATGTCAACGCAGATGAAAATCCCAAGGAGAAACCTCTGGACAGAGAGAGAGAAAAACCCAGGAGCTCCTCTCAAGCCTCTCCCATCCCAGCACATCGCCAGTGGGTTGGTTGCATGCTGCTGCTGCTGCTTGTTTTGCTCAGAGAAGAGGAAAAAAGCCACTGGAGCGTGTCTTGGGTGGATGTGACATCTGGGTGGCCGAGGCCACCTGACCCGCTCTGCTCCAAGGCTCACAGGCTGGAGAGGGGTGGTGGCCAGCTGGGTGTGCACTGGGGCTACCAGAAGGAGTCTGGGTCCCTCTGTGTTTCTCCCAGAGGTGGGAAAAAATCCGATCTAGGCCATTTTGGGGGCTTCTGA